>SZWC01004996.1:92765-117941 GCA_023375785.1 Penium margaritaceum
TCTCCCCGCCCATTCCTCTCCACCTTCGACTCAGCTCTCACCGGCACTCGACACACTCGACGGATCACGCGCAGCTGGGCTCTCGCCCGCGGGACACTCAACATGGCACGCAACCAAGGCACGGGGTCCGCGCCTTCGTCACGGGGGGGTGGATCCTCTCGACGACAGCTACGTCGGCCTGCTCTTAACACAGGCGCAGGACACCGCCCGGCACGGACACCAACACCACCAACGGGGGCAGCGGCCCCACCGCGGCCGGGTCCCACGGCAAGAACTCCACCGGCAAGAACACCAGCACCGCACACGGCTGCAACAGGCGTGTCCCGACCTGGCCTTGTGACAAGGACACCTCCAACACCAGTGACGGCCACGCCAGCAGCGGCCGCGGCCTCACCGCGGCCCAGCCCCGCCGCAGGGACGACCCTGACACGAACCACAACACCGGCAGCGGCAATCCCACCTCGGTCCACCCCCGCGGAAGGAACACCAACACAGGCCACGCCGCCGGCGGCGAGGTCGCCAAGCTCATCGCGACAGAGCCCGACCACAAGCACACCACCAACGCGGATCCTTAAGCGCATGGAGCCCGCGGAAGGAGCAACGCAAGCAGCGGCAAGAACCGCTACACCAACACCAAGCCCGCGAGATGGGGCCCGGGCACTGATTGCCCCAGTCCCCTCCCCAGCTATGACGGCGCTCTCTCACTCGCCGCCGACCTCGCGCGGTAGCCCAACTCGACAACCCACACGCCCCCTGCTGGGCACGGGAACGGTGATGGAAGGGGCAAGGACACACCTCAAAGAAAGCTCGGGAGACAGCGGGGAGCATCCCAAGGAAGCCTTGCTGCTCGAAGTAGTAAGCAACGTCATGCTCCAACTGTTGACGGAGATTCCGGAAGTGATCCGCGCGGAATTTGCGGACTCACTGTTTGGCAAAATGTGGCAGGTGGTGCCGAAGGGAGCGGCAACGGGGGCGCTAGCCCTCGGACTGCACGAAAGGCAGGTGCAACTGCTGGAAACAGCAGGCGCAGAATGCCTCATTTTGGCGTTGCACGATAGCCTGAACATCAAACCAGGGATGGCCAGTGACATGACAGGCGTTGCGGAACTATTGGACACCGAGCGGGCGGATCTATCACTGGAAGCCGCTCGAGTATGGTGGAACAGGGTGCGGAGGGACCAGCGGAGCAGTCCGGAGAGACGTTTTGTGCATCTGCTCCAGGAGAGGGCCAAAGCCCTCATTTTGTACCACGTGAACGACCAGACACCCGGATCGGCGGAGGCACCACGACGAAGATCCGCGGCGGATGAGTGGAGGTGGGGATACTTGCTCAGCCTCGCCTACGCCAAATGGAGTGTTCAGTACCCACAAGAGGAGAGATCGCGGCTTGCTAGCACTCAGGTGCCTGAGGGACGCTGGATGGAGGCCATGGAGAAGTGTTGGACGCTGACGTTCCAGAATGTGATACGCACTAGGGTGGCGACAGCGGTTGCGGAAGGACAGTGGACCGTGGTGCAAGAAAAGGGACTGCGTCTCAAGCAAGAGGAGGTGCGACATTGGGCCAAAGAGGCAGCGGAGATATGCCGAGAAGACAAGAGCAGAAGGGACGCGAAGGTGGAAGAGGCCCGTGAATACACCCAATCCACCCCTCAGTTGCGGCAGATGCAAGAACGCCTGCGGGAAGTATGGGAAGCAGAGGCAGCTGAAGCAGATCGGGCAGTTGCAGAATCCGCAGCAACAGAGACCCGATTGGCCAAGGAGCAGGATGTGGCGGCTAAGGCAGATACGGAAGCTGCGGAGCAGCTTATAAGGGAAATCATGGGAGAAGCAGAAGCAGCGGCAGCAGCGGCGGAAGCAGAGGTGGCAGTAGCAACGACAGCAGAGGCAACGACAAAAGCAAAAGAGGCAGCAGTAGCGGCAGTGGAGGCAACGGCAGCAGCGACAAAAGAAGCAGCAGCAGCAGTAGCAGCAGCAGCAGTGACAGAGGCAAAGGTAGCAGCAGCAGCAGCCACGGAGGCACAGGTAGCAACAAGAACACAGGCAGCCGCGGAGGCGGCCGGAGTAGGAACAGATAGCATAGCACCGGAAACAGGAAGGGAAACGACAATAGCCAGAGCAGCGGCGAGGCAGGTAGCAGCAGGAGAAGAAGAGCAGATGGGGAAGAGATACAAGGCTGGTGCCAAGCGCCACCGCCCGGAGCCATCTGCTGGCTCCCTCCGGCGGAAGGCACAACTCCAGGCCCGAGCGGCGGCAGTAGTGCGAAAGGCAGCAGCAACGTTGAGCTAGACCAGAGCAGTAGCGCCGGCAGCAGACACCGGCCGAAGCAAGGAGCTGGAGCAGACTTTCTCGGAGAAGACCACTCCTCCCCCAAGAGGAAAGCGGAAGGCGGAAGGGGCAGCGGCCACGGAACCATGGAGGGAGAAACAGCCCCGCACACGTCAAGGCTCTAGCCCCAGTGTCACTCCGGAGCAGTTAGCGCAAGCCCAGCGGGAGGCTGCGCAAGCAGCAGAGCTCCTGATGGCCGTCTTCCGCAAGGTCCAGATGCCAGCGGAAATGGTGCGGGCCTCACTGCGGCCTGTCTTGGGCGAAACCGCCACAGCAGCCGTCCGCAAAGGGGCAGAAAAGAGGGGACGCACGGAGAAAGAGGCAGCATTGATGGTGGTCTCCGAGATCAGTGAATCACCGGGAGGTTCAGAAGAGGAGAAGCCCATCACACGCAGCCAGGGACTACTACGAGCTCCGGGAGCGGCCACGCATAGAAGAGAGGAAGTGATTGAGCTGCACCGCGTTGGTGGACGCGGCAGACGACCGAGCGGCCCCGCTGAGACAAGGCTGCGAGACCAGTGGGATGAAGGGGAACTTCGAGCGGTTGGAATCCTTCGGGTGTTCCCTGCACCTGATTCCTGGGACAGAGAGCCGCTGGTCTACGACGAGGAGAACCGCAAAACGTTCAAGGTGATGAAAGCGGAGCAGGATGGAAGGCGAGCGCGCGGACTGCCGGCAAGAGTGCCGGAGACAAAGGGAAAGCCGGGGGAAGCGGGGGCAGAGAAAGCGGGAAGGAAGGGGCCCATGGAGACGCAGGACTGGCGAATCTGCCAGACCGCCCACATCCTTCTCCGCGCCAGCAGCAAGGAGCAGCAGAAAGCGGAGGCGCAGAAGGTGTACGTGGATCTGGAGACACGGCTGGGTGTGGAGTTCGACCGGAGGAAAAAGGATGACCTGGCCCGTCTGTGCGAGCAGTATGCATGGGAGGATGGCCGTCTCTGGAGATTAACTCTGCGCGTCTTGTGGGTACCCCCGCCCACGTCACAAAGGGCAGTTGTGGAAGCCTACCACCACCATCACCACACTGGTACGCAGGCACTCAAGGATCGCCTGACGCCCATCATCCACGTGCCGAACTTGGCGGCTCTCATCAAAGAGGTGGTGCAGCAGTGCGCCCCCTGCAAGCGAGCGCGGAAAACCACACCACGGGACCAGCCGTTGTTCCAACCCTCCCCTATCGGCGAGCCATTGGAGAAGATCATCATCGACTTCCACGGCCCCCGCGCGCACCGCGACCAAGGGAACCGGTACTGGATTGCAGCGGTGGACCACTTCACAAAGTTCCTCTGGGTCCGCGCTGTGCCCAACAGGAGCTCAGCCACCGCGGCAAGGTTCATCCGCGAGGAGATCTTTTACCGCTTTGGTGGATGCAGCGTGGTGCACAACGACAACGGCACAGAATTCATGGGGGCCTTCGGAGAGGAGCTGGAAGAATGGGGGGTCCGCCATGTACACTCCGGGCGGTATAGGCCAGAATCCCAGGGGCAAGTGGAGCAGGTACATGAAATACTGGAGCAAGCACTGGCCACCGCGGAAGGCAACAGCTGGGCAGAGAAGCTGAAGAAGACGGCACACTTCATCAACATAACACCCAGCCGCGCAACCTCCTTCTCACCCCACATGCTGCTCTTTGGTCAACCACCGCGGGCGGCGATGGGCATGCCCCAGAAGCCGCTGAGAGTACCACTTGCTCCGGAGGAGTATGAGAAGCTCTCGGAGGAGGAGAAGGACAAGGAGGTTGCAGAATGGTTCCACGAACGCTGCAAAAGGACAAAGGCCATGCGGGCGGAAGCGCGGCTGAGGGGTTCTGTCGCCGCCTGGTGCGGATGCGATGCAGCCAACCGACGGCTGAACAATGGGCCCATCAAAGAGGGCCACTTGGTGTATCTCCGCCCCTTCCCCAATGCGGGGCGAGAGGCAGGGGAACCGCGGGAGGTGTACCGTGTGGCAAGCGTTGAGGCAGGGCAAGTATGGCTGGAAGGACCGGAAGGATTTAGCGACCACAGTTATCCGGCCACGGAGTTTGTGCTGCTACCACCAGCATGGCAAACGCACATTCCCAGGACGGGAGGTCGCCTGCCGCCTCTGGGACAGTGGAAGGGCTCGCGAGGATGGAGAGCGGAGGAGGTGCTGGACGTTTGTGAAGGGCAGGTGTCGCAGCAAGAGCATGAGTGGAGCCAGGAACCAGAGGAGGTCGAGGAGGAGGAATCTGATGTCCGCGAACTGGCCGCGTAGGAGGTGAGGAAGGAACAATAGCGAGAGCAGTCGTGACAGGGGCAGCAGCGGGAGTAGCATGAGGAAAGACGGCAGGAGCAGAGGGAGTAGCAGGACAAGAGGAAGAGGGAGGAGCCTGAAGGTAGGCTCGAGCCACAGCCCGAGCAGACCTCAGCGGGGGTGGCCCAGCAGTAACCCCAGAAAGCACCACCGCGGACTAGGGTGCCAATGAGTCCAAAGGACCTGGCCAACTACACAGGCCCATGCGTATGGTGCAGAGAAAATCTCCCTGCTGAGCCACACCTAAAGGTGGTGTGCCGGGTGTGCGGAAATCCCGCACACCAATATGCCGGCGGAACCTCCAAGACCTGCATTGGACGAAACCGGACCTGCTTGCGGTGCCTGAAGGAGGCCGCTGAGGAGGAGGCCGTGAAGAAGCAAGATGAGGAAGGAGCGGGACCCGGCACTGGGGGAGCACCACCCCGCGGAAGGTGGGACCCAGAAGAAGAGGAGGGGGAGGAGGAAGAGGAGGAAGAAGAGGGGTCGCCTGAGCGAAGAAGAGGTCCGCGCACCGTCTCCAGAGCCACAATGAGGCAGTGGCAGGCGGAGGGACGGATCGCGGCAGAAGAAAGAAGAAGGAAGGAGCTGGAAAAGAAGAAATGTGCCCAGTGCGGCCAGTGGTGGGGAGTGGCGGTGCAGGATTGTGGCGGATGCCTCCGCAAAATCTGCACTGGTTACCTGGCACCACCTCGTGACGGGCGCGGAGGATGAAGCGGGGATGCGGTGTGCAAGAGATGCAGGGAGGAGATTGAGAAACAATGAGGGGTCCGCAAGGCACCTCGACTGAACGAGGAGGAAGAAGAGGAAGAATCGGAGGAAGAGGAGATGCCGAGAGAGGAAGGGCATCAATCCGCAACATGTCCCACATGCCTAAAAACGGTGCAAGATGGGGAGAGCTGTGCTGTCTGCACAAGGTCTGCACACCGTGAATGCCTCGTAACGGGTAGCTCCGCCTGGAAGGGCCAATGTCACCAGTGTGTGGGCAACGAGCTCCTTGAAACGGACTGCTACCTGAGCTTCATCGCGGAGACCCGAGAACCCGCATGCACTGCCTGCCGGGAAGGGATGGCGGAGTTCGGGAAAGGATGTGGCATGTGCCTGAAGATGTGCCACCAGCGCTGCGGCAAGAGGGGCAAGGAAGGAGTGTGGACCTGCCACCGCTGTCTTGCTCAGCCCAGAAAAGAGAATTGGGGGGCAGAAAACTCTGGGCTGCGTTGCTGCGGAAACGGATGCATGGGGATCGTTACGGGGACGGCATGCCACTGTGAGCACTGCGGAGGATGGGCCCACACGCAGTGTGCCACAGAGGTGGGAAGGAATGAGGAGGGGCTAACGGTGTACCGCTGCACCAGCTGCAGGACATATGAATGAATCCCGCACTGCTCTATCTGCAAAAAGAGACTGGGCGCGGAAGACATCACTGCAAGAGCCAGGTGTGAAGGGTGCCAGCTACATGTGCATCAGGAGTGCTCCGCGGGATATCAGCGTGAGGGCGGAGAAGTGGAGACGTACTGCCACCCTTGCCAACAACGGCAGCGGCCAGGTCCTCAAGGGAAGTTCACACGCCTGCTGCGCTGACAAGACTCTGGGACAGAGTCTTGAAAAAGGGGGGGTTGGGGGCATCAATGTCAGGCGGAGATCCACCGCATCTCCACTGGGGGGAGGATGGATCCGCGGAAGGAAGTCGCCGCGACCCACAAGTCTGCAGAAAGAGGCGGCCGCGACCACAGATCCGCGGAGGAGGATGAAGGGGAGGCCGCAGAGCAATGGAGAACGCGCAAGGGGTGCTGGCTCCCGCAACAAGGTTGCGGTAGAGCGTGGGATGGTGCGGAATCCATTGGCGGTGGAGGATGAGAAGCGGGAAAAGTTGCTGCCAGGAAGCAAACAATCAACGACGTCCTCTCGACGGCTATTGGAAGCGATTGTTGCGGAGGAAGAGAAGGAACATGATAGGCAGGGCGGGAATCCGCGGTGGAAAGAGAACATGTGCCGAGCCACGAAGAAGTGGGAATGAAGCAGGAGCATCAGACGTGCAAGATACCCGCCGGCATAACTGGACGATCAGGAGGAGGGCGGCAGGAGCCCGGCCAATGAAAACCCATGGTTGGCAGCAGTAATCAAGGAGGAGGGCCGGGAGAATGCACCGCGTGAAGACGAAGATTCAAGGAAGAACACAAGATCGTGCGCGCCCAAGCCGCGGAGTAGAGGAAGAAGTGGTAGTAGGGCAGGTAAGTGTAGAAGTAGTCCGGTGTGTGTGATCAAGGACGAGACCCGCGCTGCAAATGACGCACCGCGCGGAGTCCGAGGTAGGGAAGAAAGTGTGGTAGGAGACTTAGAGAGCTAGGTTTGGTGAATATAAAGTAGTGGTGTAGCAGAGGAACTAGTCTGACAAAAAGTAATCTGTCCTCAATCCAATCTTGTGCCCTGTGACTTAATACAAGCCCGATTCCCGACTTGTTCAGGATCAGATTGCCACCTCATGTCTCATTAATCCGCGCAAGTGTCAGTCAGGTTCACACTCCCGCTTCCCTTCTGAGATCCGCAGCTGCCTAAGGAACCCGAAGAGTGCTCTCCGCGGAGGTACTCCGCGGAGGACGAATTCTTCCCCTCCGAGTGTATGCACATCATACTACTCGCTCGGCTTCCAATCTTGGGTCCAACAAGGATTCCGCCAAGTATTGTCACCACCAGGGAATGCAAGTAGGGTGAAGGGTGCTGCCGGCAACTCCGCGGCCTTGTGCACGGCCACGGAACGGGGTTCCGCGGGCGGAGGAGTCAGAGGCCACGAGGTGGCAGACTCTCGTGCCGGCAAGGAGCGAGTTGCAGAGCACTACCCACACGCGGGATATCTAGGGTGTGAAGCATCCGCGGAAGACCAGGAGAGGCAGCGGAGAAGCAACGAACAAGTGCTGCACGGAACCGCGGAATCAGAGAGTCGCGGAACAGACCAAGCGCGGAACCAGAGAGGGCGAGAGGAGAGCAGTACGCGGCAAAATTGGGGGTATCAGCCATCTCCTGCCCTGCCGCGCTATACGCGTGGCCCAGGCGGCAGCCTCCGACCCCGACCGTCAGTGAACACGTAGACCGCAGCACCTCGCCCAGTGGCGTCTCGGCCCCCTGTCTCTCCACGTGTCTCTTCAACTCCTACAGTCATGAGTGGGGACCCTGGCACCAAGGCCCTTGGCCTGACCACTTCGGCTTTCATTGCAGACCTTCACCCTGGCTCTGCACTAGGCTACGCCATGTTTAATCATGAGCATCAACATGCTATCACAGCTGCACTCACACGCATCCTACCAGGAGCTTGAGATGCACACGCTCTCTCAGTCCGCTCCATAGCATGCCAAGAGGACCCAGCCACCCTACGCAAGGCTCGAGCCTCTACTCAAGCCACACACTAGGATGGTGCTTGCAATGACAAGCTAACTGCTATCTGACAGCACCACGTGTATGACCTCGTCGACCTGCCTCCAAGTCAAAAGGCCATCGGTGCCAAGTGGGTCTTTTGGCACAAATGGAGGCCTGACTTGTCCTCGGACAAGTACAAGGCCCGCCTCACAGCCAAGGGGTTTGCTCAGGTCCCTCGGGTTGATTACAACCAGGTCTTTGCCCTAGTTGGCCAGTTTTCCATGAGCCAGGCGCTCTTCAATCTGGTTGTCGAGCATGGGTGGGAGGTGCATCAGATGGACGTGAGCAACGCCTTCCTCCATGGTTCGTTGGAGGGTGAGGAGCTCTACATGGTGCAGCCTCCACGCTTTGATGACGGCACTAGGAGTGTCTGGCAGCTATAGAAGGCCCTCTACAGCCTGAAGTAGACACCTCGGTGCTAGAACCAGGAGATCAGCACCACGCTCCTTTGCGGCGGCCTCCATCGCACCACTACTAAGCCCGCACTGTTCGTCAGCCCGCGAGGCCAGACCCTCACCGCTGTCCTGGTCTACGTCGACAATCTCCTCATTGTGTTGCCCGACATGGCTACCATCAAGTGTGTTAAGGATCTGTTGGACACTGCCTACCAGATGAAGGATCTCAGATCTGCTCAAGTCTTCCTGGGCATGGAGCTCAAACATGATTGCTCTTAGGGCATCCTGCACATCCACTAGTCTGCCTATGTGCACACATTGTCCACTGCACCTTCAAACGGGTAGCAGACATCAGCTAACATCAGCCTACATTCGCCTCAACGTAGCAGAGACGCAGATTGCAAAAGAAAACGGGGCAGCTAAAATGGATGGCCCATCAGGAGTGGAGGGGGCTGCCGCACGTCAGTCCTCAAACACAACAGGGGTTGTCGTAGGGCAGTCCTCAAACTCAACTGTGGCTACCACAGGTCAGACCACTGGACCAACGGTGAGTGCTACCGCACTGAAGCAAGGTCTCGGGTCATTGGGGGGAGTCCCGGTCTTTGAGGGGAACGACTTTACGCTCTGGATATGGCAGTTCGAACTGTCAGTGAAAGTGCGCGGCTTCATCAAGCTTCTGAAGGGAGAGGAGCACGTTGCTGCCGTGGGCTCACCGGAGCACGAGGCATGGATGGAACGGAATGATATTTTCATGTCATTCCTTAGCAATGCGATTGCTAAGAAGTATGTTCCCATCATTGTCGGGTCTACGCTGGTTTCCGAAGCTTAGGACAAGCTCCAACGCGTACACGAATCCACCTCCCTCGCAAACAGATTATTCATCCTACAACTGCTGATCATCATGCTGGTGAATGAGGGCAAAACAGTTCCCGAATTCCTACAGGATTTATGAAGGACTCCTTGGCAAGGCTCGCCAGATGAACTGGGACCTTGACAAAAACATGCAAGCCATGATCCTCCTCATGGCGTTACCAGAGAGCTGGAGCCCATTGATCACCGTCATGGGCGGCTGGAAGGAGGATGACTGACGTACATGGCAGTGTCCGAGTACATGCAAAGCGAGGCCATGCACCGTAGTGGAAGTGAGGCTAACTTCTCAGCCTATGCCGCATGCTACGGTGGCTCCGGGAGCAAAGGGTCAGCCTCTGGTCAGAAAGGCGGCAACAGAAGCGGTGGTGGCGGAGGCAACAATGGCGACAAGGCTCCCAAGCAACATGGCAACTGTCGCAACAGCAACAAGCCTAGGCAATAGGCAAGAGAGTGCAGGTCGCCAAAGAAGGAAGACGGCGGAAGCTCTGGGAAAAAAGGTAGCAAAAAGGGTTGAAAAGAAGCCACAAACATCATGGCACAGAGCACGCCTCCGGCAGAAGGAGCGGCGCTGCTCAGACCAGGAGCTTTCGGGCTCGACTCCGGCATCGATCATCACTCCAGCAACAACCAGGCTGGATTTGTCTCCATTGGTCCCACGGAGCGGCGGTTCAGATGCGCAAATGGTAGCGTTTTGAATGCAAAAGGCGTGGGAGACAAGCTGGTGAGCATCAGCCTCAATGGTGCGGAGAAGGATCTACGGCTACGTGACGTGGTCTACATGCCCTCCTTTGAGACAAACCTCTTGTCCGTGTCAAAGATAACAGACAACGACATGACGGTGGTACTCATGCAGAAGAAGGCGGTCATTGCCAGGAACGAGGACATGAAGGTCCTCTACGCCAACAAAGATCTTGTGGCACAGGTCCCACGGGTTGACGGGCTCTACGTATTGCAGACAACGGCAACAAAGAGCTCAAAAGACGAGGTTCATGCGGGTGCAGCGGAGGCAGTGGTCTTGGCACCAACGCAGGAGAGCACACTAACGAAAACTGAAAAGATATCCTCTACAGCAAAGGAAGAAGACACTGATCTGTGGCATAGACGCTTTGGGCACGTTGCAAATAGCACGCTCCAAGTCATCCAACAACAAGAACAGCTGGCCCGCAGCATGGATGGTTGCAAGAAGGATGCGGTTGGGTGTGGCAGTCTGTGTGAACCTTGCCTCCTAGGCAACACCAAGCTAGCGTGCTTTGAGCGCAACGGTCGCCGCATAGAATCGGCCCTTGACCTCATTCACACCGACGTGTGCGGACCCTTTTGCACGGTGTCAAACGGTGGTAGCAAGTATTTTCTGACCTTCATCAACGACCACAGCTGCAAGGTGTGGATCTTTGACCTAGAAAAAAAGGGCGAGGTCAGAGGAAAGTTGTAGGAGTTTGTCGCCATGGTGGAGCGGCAGACTAGAAAGAAAGTCGAAGCAATACAGAGAGACAACGGCGGAGAGTACGAGGCATGCAAGGGCTGGTTGCAGCAACATGGGATCAACCACAAGCCCATAACGCCTTACATGCCGCAGAGCAATGGTGTTGCGGAACGGATGAATCAGACCATCCTCAGCATGGTGCGTAGCATACTCTTTGATGCAAAGCTTCCACTGCGGTTCTGGGCGGAAATGGCAAGAACGGCATGCTATCTCATCAACCTGACTTATGCGGCTGCTCTCGGCAGGTTCGGAAAGAAAAAGGGTAAGCAACAGATGACGCCACAAGAAGATTGGTCAAGGAAGAAGCCGGACGCATCACACCTGAAAGTATTCGGCTGCACCGCATGGGCAAAGGTCCACGCGGGTGAGGGTGCCGGCAAGTTGGATGCAAGAGCGTAAAAGTGTGTTATGGTGGCCTATGAGACAGCCCACAAGACATACCGCTTGTGGGACCTGGCAGGAAGAAGACTCATCACCAGCCAAGACGTAACTTTTGACAAAAGGAAACCAGGCAATGAAGATATGCTTGATCCCACGCAAGCTCCAAAATAGGGAGAGTGGTTGGTGCTGCTGGAGTCAGGAGATCAACCTCCCAAAAACTGGCAAGTGGTGCCACTATGGCAGGCCGTGAAGAACAGTGGTGTGGCAGGGAGAGCGGCTGCACAGGCTGACGCAGCGGCGAGTTCCGACATAGAGTCAGAGACATCCGAAGCCTCTGAAACCAGCTCAGAGGCCAGTGGCTCTTCAAAAGAAGAAAACTTAACTTCAGGTCAGCCAGCAGCACAGGAGCAACAGAATTGCGAAGATCCACCAGCAATGCAACGTCGCAGCACACGACAAAAAAAACAAACTCCAAAGTACGACACTGACAACGGAAGCTAGACTGGACTGAGCTGGTCCTGTTTGGCTTAGGGAGAGCCGCTCACTGTGGCTGAGGCGCTGGCAAGACCCGATGCGGCCATTTGGAAGGAGGCGGTGGACAGCGAGCTCGCGTCCATTAAAGAAAATGGCACGTGGGTGCTGGTGGACAGACCTGCTAACGCTCACGTGGTGGGCTCAAAGTGGGTGCTCAGGTTGAAGCGGAAGCAAGATGATAGCATCAACAAGCACAAGGCAAGGGTCGTGGCAAAAGGATTCTCACTGCGCACAAGGTCTGAGTACAATGAGACCTTCGCACCGGTCGTCACGTTTGCCTCCATCAGGTCCCTACTTGCCGTCGCTGCCGCTAAAGACCTTGAGATCCACCAAATGGATTTGAAGACAGCTTTCCTTTATGGGAAGCTTGACAAGGAGGTACTAATGGAGGTACCGGAAGGTGTCAAAGCACCCAAGGGTAAGGTGTGCAAGCTGGTGAAGGCGTTGTACAGGCTGAAACAGGCCCCATAAATCTGGTACAAGGAGATGGACAGCTTCATGGCTGAGATCTCCTTCGCACATTGCAAGAGTGACCACATTGTCTATATGCGGGAGGCTGAATGTGGCTTGCTTCTCGTGGCGTTGTACGTGGACGATCTTATCATGTGTTCTTCCTCACAGGAGGCCCTTACGAACCTCAAGAAAAATCTGGCCAGCAGGTTTGAGATGAAGGGCATGGGACCTCTTGAGTACTGCCTCCGGATTGTTGTTTACCGCAACCGCAAAGCAGGCACCATCGAGCTCAACCAGACCAAGTACATCATGGACGTCTTGAAGCGCTACAACATGGAGGATTGCAAACCCGTCAGTACCCCCATGCCCTCCGACTGCAAGCTCTCCTCCTCCATATCACCAAGCAACGAGGCAGACCAGCAGGAGATGCAAAACATTTTGTCCCAGTCTGCCGTTGGGAGCCTCATGTATGCAATGGTGGGAACGCAACCTGACATTGCTTATGCACTGGGCCAGGTGAGTAGGTTAATGGCCAATCCTGGGCAAGAACATTGGCAAGCCATGAAGCGGGTTTTTCGCTACCTCAAAAGGACTCGGCACATGGGACTTCGGTTTGGAGGTCTAGAAGGATCAGACTCGCTGCGACTGACATGCTACAGTGACACGGATTGGGGAGGGTGGATTGACGACAGGAAGCCCAACTCAGGGTTTGTCTGTCTTCTCAACAGTGGTGCGGTCTCGTGGGCAAGCAGGAAGCAAGACTGCGTCTCGCTTTCTACTGCTGAGGCGAAGTACATTGCACTCTCTGAAGTGTGCAAGGAAACACAGTGGCTTCGCAGTTTGCTTGATGAGATCAAGGCACCACAAGAGGAAACAACAGTCATCCGTATCAACAACCAAAGTGCCATCACTATGGCAGAGGACGACATGATCTCTCGGCGTACAAAGCACATCGACATTCGGTACCACTACTCACGTGAACTTGTCGCCAAGGATTTAGTGGAACAAGAGTACGTTGCAACCAAGAAAATGCTTGCGGACTTCTTGACTAAGCCACTAGATAGCGACTGGCATGTTGCAGGTGCTCGAGGAATTGGCATGGTGGACGTAGGAGATGAGAACTAAAGACCAAGAAAGCTGACGTGCACATACAGAACACGGAGTTACATGTTCATGCGGAAGAAAACTACCACAGCAGGTGGCCTGAGGTGCAAGGGAGAGATTGTTGGTCTTTTATGCCCCATGGCCACTGCTATGGCTTAACGGACAGGTTGGGCATGCACTGCTCCCTTGGAGTATGTCCCCCAAACCTTGTTCGTGGTGCAAATCCAAGCGACACACCAGAAGTGTAGTGAAACGGATATCATGTTGGACTTAGGGACAACAAGTCCTGCGATCGAGCGTTGATGTGCGCAAGAGGAATTCACCTTCTTGTACAGGGGAAGTTTCTTAGACATTTCTCCATGTATGAGGAGGATGCACCACTTGGCGATCATTCGATGTGCCAATTCGCGAGCTGGTGAGGTGGTGTGAAGTGGCCACCCCAAAAGTGCCACTACCCACACACCTAAGAAGCAAGGCCTAGGACTATACGTACCAGGCTCATTCCTCATTCTAATTACACAATTTGGCCTTAGATGCTCCTCACAGAGCTTTCCAACAAAGGAACAGTATAAAGAAGACATTGGTTGGTCTAAGCCCAAGGAGTTAGTCTTTGACTAGCACCTCGTGCAAAAGAGACCAAGTGTAATGTGGACACAGTTGCTAGCAAGTGACTGCCTAGGAGCTGCTCAGTGTGGAACCGCGATCCCGAGGGCGATATCTTCTCCTAGCTGAAATGCTAGGAGCAGACGGTAGGTGCTATTGTGTCGGCCCTGTTTTCTAGTCTGTTTGCCTCAGGCCGGTTGACATGATGTTCGTGGCGACGACGACGCACCCAACCATCGCGCTCACCGTCAACCTCTTGGCTCAGTTTTCTCTGGAGTCGCGTCACCTCCACTTTGAGGCCGCGATCCGAGTACTGCGCTATGTTGTCTTGACTCCTCGGCGAGGTGTTATGTTCCGCCGCCAGTCGTCTGTGGTCGTGGTGGGCTACACCGACAGTGACTGGGCCGGCAGTCCAGATGGTAACAGTCGCACAGAATGGATCTTTCTGGTCGGTGGCACGGTTGTGTCCTGGCGTAGTGGCAAGCAAGGGTGCATTGCACGCAGCACTGCTGAGGCTGAGTAGGTGGCACTTGGCTCAGGCGCATGTGAGAGTGTGTGGTTGCGTCGTTTGTTGTCTGAGTTGCATCAGTCCGTCGCATCCATCACATTGTATTGTGACAATGAGAGTGCCATGGCCATCACCGACAATGATGGTGTGCATCACACGTGCACAAAGCATATTAACGTTGAGTATCACTACGTACGTTCGTTGTTGCACGACGGCAGCATCAGCAATGTGTGGGTTGAGACAGCACGGCAGCTGGCTAACTTCTTGACCAAGGCATTGAAGCGTGATTTGTTCAAGAAGGCTGTAAGTGTAGTCAGTATGCGTCTGTGAGTTGCTCTCTATGTGCCTACTTGCGTCTATGCATGCGCTGGGCGAGTCTGACTGTTGACTGTGTCTCTGCCCGCCCATGTGCACTATGCCTGTGAGTCGTGGGGGAGTATTGGTTTTTTGTGCATCCTCATTCTGCTCTGTTGTGTCCTCCCGGCTTGTGTATATCCGTGTGTAGATAACTGACGGCAAGATTCAATGCTGCTGCAGTGTCTTTTGGTGGAGCCGACACACGCTGAAGCCTACGTGCAGTTCGTTGGAGCCTCCTCTCCACGGCGACGTGCTCAGCTCTATCGGCAAGCCTCCTCGGTGGTCGGGCCGCCGGCGGTCGCTGCCATAGCAGATGCTGTCTGCATGCGTCAGGCGTTGGATCTGACTGTATCGTTACGTCTACTGTGTCATGCTCTTCCTAGGGTCCATGTCTCGTGTTGCATGGCACTTTTTGGCATCATGGATCATCGTACGCACTGCCTGGATTCAGGTAGCCATAACTCTTCCTACTATTTTTCTTAGCCATTTCTGACCGCACGATTGCATTCCCAACGTTGGTATTTTGGTGTGGTCCAGTTTTCAGGCAAAACGGACGACGCCCGGGTTTTGGGCTGTCGGCCGTCTGGCAGGGCTCACCGAAAAAACCCTGCCTGCCAGAAAATAGGTCTAGGTCTATTTTCTGATTGGCTGGTTAGCTGAGTAACAAGCTCTACAGAGCTGGGGGGGAGCTAGAACTTGGAGGGGTCTCCCATTGTTGCTCATTCTTCACTCCTAATCAGTTACTTCCAGTTTTCAGCTGCTTTCTATTGCTAACACTGGCGCGTGCGTTTCTGAGTAACAAACCCAGAGCACTCAGACTTAGACTGTAGAGCAGCATACTAAGGGGGCAGCAGACTAAGCAACTAGCATGGAAGCCAACACGCTGCATCAACACCGCTAGTGCCCCAACCTGCGCTCTAGTTTAGTTTCCTTCTGTCATCAGTGGTTTTCCAGGGGACATTGCCCGCTTATTTGCCGTGGAGCATGCATTGGCAGTTTATGCTTTTTCCCGGTTCTCCTGCCGTCTTTGGTCAGGCCACGTTTCCTGGTTTAAGCACTATTGCTGGCTTGTGCATGCTCCCATCTGCTTGCTTGTCTCGTGGTTTCTGGATCATTGATCAAGGGCACACATTACACGGCATTTTTTCACCCCTGCGTTGTCTCATTTGGCACTGTTGGCCGTGTCAGCTTTGTCCGTAGAAGCTCTAGCCAAATGTAGCCAGTCCCGGGTGTTGGTATAGTATCCTCCATTGGCCCCGGAGGAGACCTTTTTTTAACACGTTGTCCTGTACTTACCTGATATTGAGGTTATCCTGGTGTCTGTCACCTTTCTGGATGATCACGGTGTGGAGTGCTTGTCTGGTCATGATGTCGGCAACATCTCACTGCAGTCGTCTAGCCGCGCTGCTGTCCATGTTTAGGGTTGCAATCACCTGCTTCTTGTTCCTCCTCTTCCGTTATCTTTTGCGGCCTCTTCTCCGGTCCCAATTTTTCCATCATTGTCCCCTGATCACACACACTTGCTGCATCTTTGCTGAAGCCACAACCACATTGCTTCCAGTGACTGCTTGATTCACATACGATCCACTTGTGGTCTTGATGCAGCCACTTTGCATCCCCTCTCTGTTGCCGACTGTCTCCTCTTAGCTCACGGAAATGCATCGCTCACCCTTTTCCACCTTTGATCAACTCAGATCTCAACCTCATGAACTTTTGCATACGGTTATCATGGGCCTCTGCTCCATGGTTTTATCAGTTAGAGAGGACATAGCGGCCAAGGCCACCTAGGAAATCAGGTGCAAAGAGGCCTTGGTCGCTATGTTCTTCGCTCCACTGATGGGTTTCCACACAGTGGATGAGTGGATGTCTAAGGCTCAGTGTGCCTTCTAATAGGTTTAGGGTTTAGGGTTTACGGACCCTAAACCCTAGACCATACAGACAGAGGTTTCCACTCCATGCATACTCCAGAAAATGGTCTCTCAACTCTTGAGCAACTTCAATGTCAATGGAAGCCGTTCTCTTCTCTTCTGAGAGGAGAGTCTGGTCTCTCTCCTCTCTTTGCCTTACATGACCAGGGTTTGGAACAGTGTGCCCCACAGCCCCTCCTTCGTGATTTCACACCATTGGACCAGCGGACGACGTTCATGTGTGGCACATGAACGTCGTCCGCTGGTCCAATGGTGTGACGGACGGGAAGTGTCAACCAAGCCTCTCAGCTTTCCAGAACTGGGGTCACTGTGTGGGTACCAGAGGACCACGTTCATGGCAAACTCTATCTTTGTGGCCGTCTCTGTGTTGTCCTAGTGTGTCAGTACAATGCAAAGCTTGCAATTTCTGGGACCCAGCTTGTCACTGCGTCTGTTGAGGGACTTCCTGGTGCAGGCAAGTCTCTTTCGTTGGTTGTAGAATTTTATTCTGTGAAAATTGCCACATTAGATCACACACTAAGTTGCCTTGGAGATAGCCACAGGATCACTCGCGGGGGAGTGCCCAGTATCCCATGGTGCATGGGATGGCACCACTCCACACGGCAGGGTCGTCCCCACCAGGGTGCTGCACCGTGGCCGTCAAATAGGAGTGGGAGCCGATATTGGGGAAGTAGTAGAATGATGTTACCTCGGCATCATACGGGGTGGCGATGATGCGAGTAATTGCCCTCGTGCTGCACCCAGCCACATGAGTTAACTCAGTCACTTACGACCATCAACAGAGCATGCGTGACTGCAGGAGTACAGAGTAGTCATGCTCTTAGGCTTGTTCAAATGCCTCATTGCGACAGAGCTTGGGACAAGTTCACTTACTCTACATTGTATGCCCAGCCATAGTTGCTGATGTGCTGGTAGTCACAGTCCTCCGCAATAGCCAGAGTTCGGTAGCGGGACATCATGCTGATGTTGTCAGGGCTGGCAATAGAGCCCTGCGCAGAACAAGAGGAAAGACTGTCGCATGAAGAAGTGATCTGAAGCGCGACAGACAGACCAACTGCAACGAATGGCACAAATAATGTGTGGCATGCACCGTTCATCAGTGGTGCGCATCATGTGCACATGCGCTGATGTCACAGCTCACCTGAGGGACAGTGTTGTTCCCAGAGCCCACGGTAGGGGCTCCCCAGGAGTTGATGACAGTGTAGATGTTGGTGGGGGTGTACGCGGAAATGCTGGTGGGGGCCGTCTTCATCCTGCACGTAGTTCAACAATGTGGGAACATGGTTAAAGTTTCCCTTTCCATGGAGCTCCTGAAGAGGAGGAGAGAGGGGGAAGGCAGGAGGAGGAAGGGGGGAGGGGGGACAAGGCAAAGTGCCGAGGGAGGAAGGAAAGTGTCGAGATGAACAAAAGTGTCAATAGTGAAAAAAAGTGTCAATAGTGAACAACACTAACAGTGAACAAAAGTGTCAAGATGAACAACCTCTTTCCATACTCACTTGTACACGGCACCAGGTTCATTTTGGGGAAGTCTGATGTAGTTGAAACCTCCCCCGTCGTTTGCGTTGCCGTCCAGCATGGACGTCCTGATGGCGGTGATTGCAAAATAGACCTCCCTGGTGCGCCAGTCATACGTCACACCCTCTGCCTTGGTCCACTCCGTGCAACCACCCATGTACGACACGTAGCGAGCGGTCTCGAGGGTTGCAGCCAGCGCCTCCATGCCAGGCTTCACTTTCAGCCACTCGTAGCGGCTGCCAACGCTCCTCACTGGCCTGAAGCCCTCCGGCAGCTTTGTCAGATCGGGGACACCATTCGCCATGATGACAGTGGCAATGTCAAAGATGTCGGTGAACTTGATGGAATCGTTCCATCCCGTGGACTTCTCAATGAAGGAAGCGACGTAGGAGTTGCTGACAGAGGCGTCCGTGAGAGGGATCCACTCCACGGTCCAGGATCCGCCATCGGCGGCATTGACCTGAGTCGGCTTCATGGCGTAGATGCGGCCGGAGGAGAGGTCGCGGGGCTTGTCGGCCACGAACATGGTGATGATGCCGCCGGCGCTGGTGTCGTCGGTGCAGATTACAGTCCTCTGGTCCGGCAGCACCACACCTGTCTCCCATTGTGCCCTGCCCATGGCGTAGTGTTTGGTCACCTTGGTCTCACCGGCGGCTCTGCTCACACCTACCTCGAGGTACCAGCCGTACCAGTAGGGGTTGACGTCCTGCCATCTGGGCAGCTTCTGTACGAGCGCCTGGTGGGGGAAGGCAGAGGGAGCCTTTGAGGGAGGGAACGTCTTGGCGTCCTCGACCGACTCAAGGCCGGCCAGGTGTGTGTTCCAGGGCGTCTGTGAGCCGGAGCATGGGCGGCTGCGCACAGAAGGCCCCCGACAGAAACGGACACAGTATTGGCCTCATGCGACAGCGGAAGTCACACACACCATCCATGGTGGCGTATGCAGGCCCTCTCAGAAACAAGGATCCACTGGCAGTTCTGGGTTCCGGAACCAAGGATCCACTGGCAGTTCTGGGTTCCGGAACCAAGGATCCACTGGCAGTTCTGGGTTCCGGAACCCAGAACTGCCAGTGGACAGCTCCCAAAGGCCACCACAAGAGTCTACGAGTCGACGAGTCAGCGTGTCAACGAGTCAACGAGTCAACGAGTCAACGAGTCAACGAGACCGATGAGCCACTCACATGCCACCGTAGACGGCGTTAGTGTTGATGGTCTTGCCCTTGACGATGGTGAGCTCCCCATCGGTCGTGTTCTGGCTGAGCTCGGCCAAGAAGAAGCTTCCGAAAGCGTCCTCGTTCTGAGTGATCAACCATAGCTTGCCAAACTTCATGAAGATGGAAGAGAAGTCAAAGTTGCGGGCAGCGGCAGGGTCGACTGTGGGTGTCACGACGCCAGGGTCGGTGGTGGAAGTCACAACGTCGCCATTCTTGTCCAGGATGGTACCCACGGCCCACGGCTGGCCATCGAAGCCGGGGTAGGTCTTTCCGGACTCCAGAAGTGGCTTGTACTTGATCTGCTCAGACCATGGAATGAAACATGTACACAGAAACATGATTCCAGCGGAAAGCGGAGGAGGTGGCAACGTTTGTTGGCGACAGTGCCCTTGCAATGGAAACAAGAGCATCGCACTCTCCACTCCATCAAACGCAGATTTTGGCACCATACGCCTTAGTTTCGTGGTACTTCCGACCACTGCATGGCAAGGAGCAGCAGCCCACTCACAGTTTTTTTATTCCAATTGCTCAGCTGCCGAAAGCGCAGCTGCAGACCGTCAGTGAGATGGTGCATCTGAGGATGAATCCACGCACCCTCAATCCGATTGAGAACTTGTAGCAGAGCGCCTCCACTATCTTACATGCGGCAGTGCCCAACTTCCGCCCGTACGTACACATGTGTTCAAATAAACATTCGTACCTTCTACGGCACGAGCAGCAGAACGATAGACTTTCGCAGCGATTTGGAAAAGTAGGCTGGGTACCAGTCATGTCCGCCTTTCGCTGCCAAGCAGCTGGAGCTGACTGCAGCCATTTGCGTTGTGCGGCGCAGCTTTGAACGGGGACAGTTTTTGGGCGAACAGTTTTTGAAGCAAGGTTGAGCGGTGTGGGAGAGCCACAATGCTGCTTGAAAGCTTACTGCTGCTGGACAATAGACTGCTGCTGGACAGTGGACTGCTGCTGGACAGTGGACTGCTGCTGGACAGTGGACTGCTGCTTAACCGTGGACTGCTGCTGGACAATAGACTGCTGCTGGACAGTGGACTGCTGCTTAACCATGGACTGCTGCTGGACAGTAGACTGCTGCTGGACAGTAGACTGCTGCTGGACAGTAGACTGCTGTTGGACGGCAGACTGCTGTTGGACGGCAGACTGCTCGACAGCAGACTGGTGGACAGAAGCACTGACCGTGACGAGCGTGCAGGCGGCCCGCCACTAACCGTCGCGTTGGGTACCGCTACGACGATGGGCACCGCACTAGTGGGATGCATTTAAGTTTTTAAGACGGTTTGCAAACCGTCTTAAAAATGCATGTAAGTTTCTGAGACGATTTGCAAACCGTCTTAGAAAATGCATTTAAGCTTTTAAGACGGTTTGCAAACCGTCTTAAAAACTTAAATGCATTCTTTATAAGACGACGCGTGGCATTCCGACGTCACATGACATTCCACCGTCACATAGCGGTCCAACGTTATATGGCAGTCTGACGTCATATGGCAGTCCGACGTCACACGGCAGCCCCACGTCACATGGCAATCTGATGTCATATGGCAATCTGACGTCATGTGGCATTCCGACGTCATGTGGCAATCCGATGTCACATGGCAGTCCAATGTCACGTAGCAGTCCGACGTCACATGACATTCCACCGTCACATAGCGGTCTGACATTGTACAGCAGTCTGACGTCATATGGCAGTCCGACGTCACACGGCAGCCCCACGTCACATGGCAGTCTGACGTCATATGGCAATCTGACGTCATGTGGCATTCCGACGTCATGTGGCAATCCGATGTCACATGGCAGTCCAACGTCACGTAGCAGTCCGACGTCACATGGGAGTCCGACGCTACACGTGTCTGACGGCCACTCTGTGGGGTCGCTGCGGTGGCACCGCGTTCCACAGCCACGCACACGTGCCACGGGCCAACCGTCGGGAGGACAAATGACACTGGATCAATTTCTTCTCCCGCAAAGGCCAAGCCTACCACTGGTAGGCTTGGCCTTTGTGCTGTGGTAGGCTATCGCAGCACACCTCGAACATGGGGGGAGAGCCAGCGTGGGTTCCGACGGGCAGCGTACCGGGTATGTGACGCCGTCGATGGTGACAGCGTCCGTGGTCTGGTAGTTGAAAATGGCACTGGTGACGGGAGGGATTCCCTTGAAAGCGAGCGTCTTCAGCTGCGCGGAGGCCACGGCGCAGCACGCCAGCATGCACAAGGCCAGAGCAAGGGAAGACCTTAAGGACGCCATTGTGGAAGGGCGGACGACAGCTTCACACCGTCGACGTGAGCGAGATAGGTCAGAGACCAGTGCTCGGCGATACGAAGACATTGACATTAGCAGAAGATATTGGGCCAAGACGTTGGAGGTGGAGGTCCCCGAAACCGGTGGCCTGGTCGCGGTCCGGATGTCGAGTCGTCCAATGGAGAAGCACCGCTGTGGGCGAGCGACGCCAGTGTGGCTCCCCACGCTGATCGAATCTTCCGAGCCGCCCATGAGGCTCACCGTTACTGGCGTCGTCGCCGGGCGGCAGGGCGACTGTTCTATTGTCCCCAAGTCGTCGCTAGGGCGGCCCGGGTCAACTTATCGCAACAGCGCCCACGGAGCTGATCGGGCGCCGAACTGGCGGCGCGGTGTGTGCCAGAGGCGGCATTCGGATGCGCTTTGAGTGCCTGGGGGCAAACCGCAACCGACTGCGCTGCCTGGGCTGCCCCAACGAGCCTCACACACTCGCAGGATTGATTCCCGTCAAGGCATCGTGGGTCTCGTGTCTCTCTTTCTCTCTCGCGCTATCTCGGACAAGCCCTGCCAGGGATAAAACCGCAACCGAATGCGGCCGATGGTCCAAACCACGCGCCCGTTCAATCTGTCGGCTTCTCTCCATCGAACGATATTGAAAACGAAAAAAATAGATTCGAGGAGAGAAAAATAATTCTTTGAATAGGAAGGAGGAGATGACGTGCGCCAGGAACATTTTCAGCACGAAACCACAGTGCGCATTTGTGGGTACATGGTGGTTTGTGATTAACACTTGGTGGACAAACAGTGCCTGACTTCCGGGAGGTGGTGGGATGCAACCTCCCTCGCGACCATGCCGGCATGACGAGCTGCCTGTCTTCGACACGCTAAAAGAGGACACCAGTTGAACAGAATGGCGATTAAGTTTGTTCGAAACTGTGCACCGCAGGAATACTCTTCCTTTGTGTGACACAAGAGGAGTTGAGTCCTCTGTTCATTTTGGATCGAAAGACAGGGCATCAATATTCATATGAAAATGCGTCCTGTTCGATCCAACGAGACGATGGTCTCGTGAGCTTCGATCGTGTCGATTTTTCTTCTGTTTAGGCGCAGACTGCAAGAAAAGCTTCCATGTTTTATGAGGTGAATCTCAACGAAACAAGATCCGGTAACTTCTATGCTATTGAATGGAAATGACGACTCAAAATATGTTTTCACATCTCTTCAAGTATCGCGCTTGTAGAGCAAGCCACAATGCACCCTGGTAATGGTGCTAAGCCAAACCTCAAAACATGATAGTTGCGCGCGATGATGTTTTCTTATTGGCTGAAGAAACATCCGATGATCGCCGTCAATTGATCCGTGCGCGATCCTCTCGTCCTATTGGGTGAGAAGCAGAATCGATTATTGCGATGGGACGGTTTTGTCCTTCTTCTATTCCACGAGACTGCCGCCGATAAGTGATACTCGAAGAGAACCACGGACAAAGAAATGATATCTGCAGCTCCGCCTTCACCACGAGAGGCTTATCGGCGGAGGCGAATATTCTTCGACGGAATCGGCATCAAGTGCAACCTACGAAAGACGAGCAGCTTCGGAAGTGCGGGTCGACGTTGTCAATTCGGAAAACAGTGGAAATCGACAGCATACGTCAGATTTTACGTCCGAGTGACCGAAAACAATCACCGTTGACAACAATAAATACGTTCCCCAAAATACATACACATTTGTGAACACATGTACATACAAAAATCCATGTAAGCATTAGCATGTAGTAATTTCCATTCAAATGTATATAAATTTAAAAAAGTGAAAAATGTGGCAAAAATTTCCCAAATTGAAAACATGATAAGTCCAAACAATGCTTCTCAACAACATGGACAAATAGGTATGACAAGGTCTTATATCAAAGGATTTTTCTATATGGGCAAAGATAGCCTCCTTACTTTGTGTCCACGACCCTTCATTAACGCGCTAACGTAAATGATTCAATAAGCAAGTTTGATTGGAAATTATCTTTTTCTCCAATGGAAGGGAGTTACAATGCCATTTCGACTCCCAAAAACAGAATGAAAATGGAGAAACAAATGCACAGTTTGAAAAATGAAGATCTTAAGACTTCCTTAACAAACTAATACCAGCCCAACTCTTGCATTGAAAACCAGCTCAAGCCGCTTCGTTTGGTCAAAAGCTTTGACTACCGCAAACTCATAAAGGTTCAAGAATTCTAGGGACAATAAAGGTTTAAACCTTTACGATACCAAAAAGAAGACTATAAGAAGGAAGATAAGGAGGAAGAAGATTATTCTATCAGTTTAAAATAACATTCAAGAAGTTTTCATTCGATCACTAATATAAAACTGGAATGCATTACACATTGTGTAAGAGTAATGTCTTACGTCAAGCTATTCATGTGAAAACAGAAGATACCTTACGAAACTTATCTAAAATAAAGATAATGCACGTAAATTCAAATCCAAATGAGAATGATGATACAATTACAAGGAATATTCAAGCACATGTAATTGAACAAGCCTTTCATGTATTGTAATGTTAAGAACTCAATCCCAACAACACATGCGAGCTCCTCTCAGAAGATAAGAATTTGAAAGAAATCACACAAGGTTGTGAACTTACAAAAAAACCTTTGTCAAAAAAAGTGTCAATATCTCTCTCCCCAAAGTAAACTTAAAACATTTCAACCATTGTTCATAAAACCAACCAAAGGTTGAGGGAAGTAAAACATATCCTAGTAGATGGATCTCTTTGCATGATAATTTGATTTTACTACATTAAGCACATTTTTCAAAAATCACCATGCTTTTCCAATAGAAAGAATTACACAAGGATATCATTCATGAAAGACACAGAAGCATTTCATTCTGAAAAAAAGCTTTTTTTATGGAGGTTAAACTTTAGAAAATACACATAGAATGCCTTCACTTCATGAAAGTGGCCAAACTTGGAAAAACAAAGTCTCAAAAGAACCACAACTTTTTGGAAGCAATGATGGACGTGCAATTGAGAAAAAAAAAACATAAAGATTGAAGCGTGGTTGGCAAGCTATATCAGGATGAAGGTACGCATGAAAACAGATAAGGGAGTCTTGTACATGAATGTAACAAAAGAATGAACGTAGAAAAAAAATTGTTGCATGTTGAAAACATAAGAGACAATGCCACTTATGGATGACTATTATCCCAAGAGTAATTCAAGATTTACATCCTATTCAATACGTAAATGCAATTGATATTGGGATGAATATTGTTAAAATATTTTTATGATCATGTGAAATTGCCTTATTCATCACTTAGTGTGCAATGGTCTTAAGCGGATGATGAGTTGTTGTCAATGATACTTGTTTATCAATCTCTGTATCATGAGCTCTTTCTATATGTTAAAGAATGAAACAGAGGCGAAATAGATATAGATATAGATATACATATGGATATAGATATAGATATAGATATAGATATAGATATAGATATAGATATAGATATAGATATAGATATAGATATAGATAAAGATATAGATATAGATATAGATATAGATATAGATATAGACATAGATATAGATATAGATATAG
>SZWC01004996.1:145673-159364 GCA_023375785.1 Penium margaritaceum
TTGTGTGCTATGCAAACAGGAGGAGGGGGGGGAGGGGGGGGGGGGGTTGCACCATTCAAATCTGTTGTGTTCTGTGTTTACCTGTTGTATTAACGCGCAGCTCAAGAATTACGTGAAGAAGTGCAACATGCGACACGTCGTGGCAACATTTGCGGATCCCCGTTTCCATCTGCGCTTGTTCGACCGCGTACACAAGCTGATGGGGATAAAGTCCGCGGCTGAGCTGGAGGTGCGCATTGTGGAGGAGCTGAGGCCCTACTTCACACTTGCACAGGAGAACAAGGAACGGGCTGTAGTAGCAGCAGCTGAAGGTGCAGAAGAAGCTGCAACTGCAGCAGAAGCGGATGATGAGGCTGACGATGACGATGTCCCGGCTGCCTCGAATCTTGCGAGTGCAGCCCGAGGTCGAGCGAGCACCGCCGCAGAAACTGGTCGCAGCAGCAGCTCTGGTGTCCGTGGTAGCACCAGCTCAACTCCAACATCAAGCAGCACGCCCTCTCAACGCAGTGCCTCTGATGGGAGCAGGACAAGGCGCCGCCCGGATAAGCGCCCGAAGAAGAGCATGGTCGACATGGCGCTCGAGGACACGCTGGACGCCCTCTTTGAGGAGCCCGAGTCTGAACCCACAGAGGTGGCTCCAGACTCTTTGGAGCAGGAGATCGAGGACTACAAGAAGTTTGCACGGGGTGGGAGAAAGTGCAATGTCTTGCACTTTTACAAGGAACACCAAAGCAAGTATCCAACGCTTGCTTTGGAGGTCCTTGACCTCTTTGCTATGCCTGCTACCTCTACCCCTTGCGAGCGCATGTTCTCCTTGGGTGGACGCGTTGTGACAGACATGCGGCACAGCCTGGCAAATGCCACTGTGCAGGATCTTCTCTGTCTGAAGACGTGGATCAACGACCCTGCTCTGGTGGACTTCCCGGTCGCACCAAACGGCACAGTTGCAACGGAGCTGCTGCGGGAGGAGAGGAAGGAGAGGCTGCGGAGGAGGCATGTTCGGAGGGTGGTATCGTAGGTCAGGAAGGGCCTCGTGCAAGCAGCAACACTCCCCGATTCGGATGACGACATTGAGAGTGTGCCAGATGCCACGGATGCATCAGCTGACGAGGAAGAGGAGGATGAAGAGGATGAGGAGGAGGATGGGGAGGCAGCCGCGGAAGAGCAAGGAGAAGGTGAGGGCGACGATGGTGATGATGAAGATGTGATGGAAATTGGTTAGGTTGCAAGTGTGCAAGTGTTTCCCAATTCATACTTTCTGAGTACAACTTTGCAAGTGTCCACGTTACATTGATTATCAAACATCATACTACATTCTTCATGATATGCTCATTGCTTCCTTTGTCTTGTACCGTGGCATTCTCTCATGAATTTGGAGCATTGAATGTCAATGTAAGATCCTCCATGCTACTGCTTGGGGAAAAGAGACATAAGAGAAATAAAGACTTACAATCATGGATGTCAATGCATAACTTGAGGGGTACAAAATCGAAATGCACTACTCATAAGGCTTACACAAGATGGTTTGGGTTGTTAACCATACAACAAAGTTCATGCAATGTCAGATGCAACATCTGGACTCGGGTACCTGGACCTCCAGCAGAACACAGACTCGCGATTTCATACATGTAGACTCGCGAGTAGGCATGACAGCCACTCGCGATTCTACATGACATGGACTCACGAGCCTACACACAAGGGAATCGTGAGTCCTGGACTCGCAATTCTTTTGGCTTGACTCGCAAGTCCGAGTCTGTCCCCTTCTGGGGATTGCGAGTCCGAGTCCACCACGAGACTCACGAGTCTGGACTTGGTATCACCCTTAGAGACCGCAGGCGTTGTACTCTACCAGTACATCAGGCCCAATATGCACGTGTTGTGGGGGAGCGCTTCAGCGACCTCCTCGGCGCAGTGCCAACGGCTTCCACACCTCTCACGCCTGACGGGCAGGATGCCCTAAAGGTGGACGATCCCACACAGCTGGGGGAGACAGTGGATGTGACCCTGTACCTCCGTCTCATCGGATCTTTGATGTACCTGGCCACTTCCACACGTCCTGACGTTGCATTTGTCGTCAACCTCCTTGCCCAGTTTTTGGAGGCTCCACACGCTAGAGCCCTTCACGCGGCTTTGCGAGTGGTGCGGTACGTGGTCTCCATAACATACCTTGGACCCTGCTTTCGCCGGTAGTGTTTGTTGGTCCTTGACGACTACACCGACAACGACTGGGCCTGGAGCCCAGATGGACGCAGTCGCACCAGTTACGTGTTCTTGCTCGGTGGGACTGCTGTGTCCTGGCCAGTGTTGACCTGGCCACCTTAAACCGCGGCACATCAATGTCTGCAGCGGTACATCGATGTGATCCCCCCCCCACATCGGCCACCCCGGAACACCGGACATGTTAGGTGGGAGGAGGGCGTGTTTCTGGCCACGTCTCCCTTTTCATGGGCCTTTTTTAGGAGCGGGTGATGTCCGGTCTCACATTCGGCACTCTCGATATTTGTGCAAAAGCAATCGGCTGGCAAAGACGGTGCCGTCTGCGACATCTCGTGACAGCCTTTCAACATTTGTTTGACCGGCCTGGTGATTGGTCACCGTCGCCAGATATGTAGTCCGGGAATTAAGGTCCCGCTTGACGTCTAGCTCCGGCGATTCGAAGTCGACATACGACACCGACAGATCATGCATAGCTCGGAAGAGATGTGAAACGTCGATGAATCAACAAATCTTCAATTGACAGGTATCGTTCTGAATTAACCAACCCAAAAACAATCGTTCCCTGTTTACGGAAAAACTTTCAAATGCAAACCCCCGTCATACCCGTTGACATTAACTTCACATCACGTACTGGAATTGCAGGTTGACAAAAGGTTGATGTATGCATTCAAACGCATGGATTACAGACGGCATACAAACCATAAAAAATTGCATCAAACCCTAAACTGAATTATTACCCATACCAAAAAACAGGCGGCATGCAAGGAATCGGCCATGGGCCACGAACAAGGTGAGGGATGTCTTGACTGCTGTCCCTGATGGGTCTGTACAAAGACCAATCAGGGACGGCGGCTTGGGTCTGTTCGCGTGCTGCTGTCGAACCCGACTATCGCACATCGGTGCGACATCAATGTGGGCCGCGGTGCCGATGCCGCTGTGATAGGGTCACCCTAGAACTCCGGGTCAACACTGGTCCTGGCGCAGCGAGAAGCAGGGCTGCATTGCACGTAGCACATCGGAGGTAGAGTACGTTGCTGTGGGTGCAGGGGCTGCTGAGGCGGTATGGTTGCAGCGCCTGTTCCTTGAGCTTGGCCAGTCAGTACCCGCCATTGTGCTTCGTTGCGACAACCAGAGTGCTCTTGCCATTGCGGAGAAATCTGGTGTCTTTCATGCTCGCACAAAACACATTGCGGTTGAGCATCACTTTGTGCGTGATCTGGCGGAGCGACACGTGATCTTCGTCATTTGGGTTGGCAATGCTGACTTCTTGAAGAAGGCACTAGCATGCGGAAAGGTCCTGGTGGCCATTCGTTCTGTTGGACTTCGCCACTTGCTTGAGAGTGGTTGAGTGTGGGGTGTGTCTGTGTCCGTGTCAATTTTTTTGTTGCACTTGTTGTACTCTTCTGAGTATTGCACATGTAAGGACATGGGTACCATCGGTTCATGGGGGAGTGTTGTGATTTGTGACGTTCTTGTCGACTTGTACAATTTCGTGTGACCACTCGGCCGTGTCCATACTCATGCAGATCCCTGATGCGGACCCTGGTGGCACCGGTGCGTCATCTGGTAGCGGACTACCAGCCTGGAGCTGATCGAGGACCGTTCCAGAGTTCTGACGCTACTCGGGACCTCCTACAGTTTTTCTACAACACGTAGGAGTTAATCGGTGGACTGGCTATGGGCCCGATTTGCATGTTTTTGCAATGTGTCCACCATTTCATGTCAGATGCATGCATGACACCAGTCATAGTGTCTGGATTTTGATCCTGCACGTCTAGGTTCAGACGGAGTAGTGTTGTGATATGTCTGTGCAGAGTTAGGGCCAAAAAAGTGGTTGTGGGCCGGTTTGAGGACAGATCTTGCACTGTCGCGTGCGACACCCGACGTACGCTGCGGCAGGTACTTATTCCATGGACGTGTCACTTGTCGTCTCTCTCTACAAATGCTATTGAAGCATTCTGAAATTTTGCCTTGTGTCTCCTAGCCAGACCCTTGCCGTTGTGTGCACGACTTATGACTGTCGTCACCGTCTGACCAGGCACTGACGCCTAGTTGGCGGCTCTGTCGCTAGGAAGACGCACACATCTTTGCACAGTAAGGTATGAACGGGGAACATGCATGTCGTAGAACATAAAAAAAACAATGGAGGTCTCCCAAGGCACCGGTACAGTCAACCGGGTGCCTGGGCCTTGACTGACAAAAAACATGCAATGTACCCCAAAAGTCTCTAGACTCTAGAGTGACACACTATCATCACCGACTAGCTAGGCAAGACAAGTTTAGGCCTCCCGAGATGCAGGAACATGTAACCGGGCATCTAGGTCTCAGCTATATGCACACTACACATGTATAACAAGGGGTCAACAAGACTAGACCAATCAATGTTGGGTCTCCTTAGGTTCTGGCACAAACCAACGTATACCCGGGTCTCGACCACAAGAAGAGTGCACCACCTGTGAGAGACTATCTGGTGGAGTTCTATGGGGTCTCCTGGTGCACTGGCACAAATCACCAAGTGCCCGGGTCTTGACCACCGAGAAAACTCCAGCAAACATGTATGGGCAAACTGGGCCGCTAGAATACGCCATATGTATAACAAAAAGAGTAGTGTAGTCATTGGAGAACCATCAGCACAAACACGGAGGCCCGCGCTACACAAGCCTACATGATAGCTCAAAGCCCATACACTAACACTCCCCCTAGGCTATAAGAGCTGTCAACAAGGCACCAACAAGGATGATACATACACTCCCCCTCGATAAGGGAATCTTGGGGACATGAACCCAAACACCGCTGTGCTCACAAAGATATGCTCCCCCTAGAGCAGAAGGCTACAAAAACTGTTGCATGTGGAGAACAGCAGGTCTCCCCCTTGCTTCAAGGATCCAACTCCAAGGTGATGTGAGTAGAGGAATTCAAGCTCACCTCACATGCCTGGAGGCTGCCAGAGATCCCAGCTGGCAAGATCCAGGGTGTCAGTGTCATCCGACTCAGAGGGTGTAGGAGTGGAGAAGTCGTTGCCAAATGCTCCATGGTCATGAGAGGAGCTAGAGGGTGGTCAGGTAGCTGGCGTATGGTCCAATCAGCAGACTCTGAAGCTTTGTGTGCGGAGGAGATGGTGACAGAACCTCCTGGAGTGGAGGATGAAATCGGAGCATGATGTATGTGTGTGGAGTGTACACTTGTAGATGATACATCAACAGCACATTCCAGTGTGCGTAGGTGCTCTTGTACTATAGTCAACTCACCCTGGAGATGAGAGGCATGCTCACACATCTCAGCATGATCCTCCATAGTGATTGTGCGAAGCTTAAACTCAACATCCTCAATGACAGCTAACATCTCATTGTAAGTGGTAGATAAGGAGTCTACCAGTCTGTGTAGGACCTCCACCTCCATCACTGCTACCTCAAAACAAGTGGCAGTAAGTGCTGCAGCTCCTGAAGAGGTACCTCTCCATGGATCCTGGGATTGGGACGGATGGCCAACTAGGGGACCTGATGAAGTGTCATGCTCCAAGAAAGGAGATATGCACGGCTCCGATGAAGAGAGAGGTGGTACACATACAGAAGAAAAGGATGGGGATGAGCTCAAGGGCGTCTGCAAGCTGTCCGGGGTGTCATCACCACTCACTGCCTCACGATCCTCACACTGTGAGGCACTATTAGAGGGTGTGCTGGAGCCATCTGAGCTGTATCCACTACACCCCTGAGTGAGCAGCTCGGTCAACGTACTCTGCAGTGTACGCAGCCACTCCTTAGCATACCTCAACTCACACTCTGTAGTCCTATGTATGTGCTCACTCCTCCCCATGTCCCAAAAAAAAAGGTCCTCGGATACCACCTGCGGTGTGGAGGTGTTATCAACAAATGTCTCGTGGACCAAAATCACATAGGTCTCTCGCGCAGTGATAAGGGAACGAATCTCGTCCTCTTTGGCTATGCATCTGAGACAGGAAAGACTAGGTGCTGCCGACCCGATGAAGGAAACTGACCCTACCGTCACTGCCATAGGTGGGCAAGAATCCAATGCCCCCGCCCTTGAATCTCGGATGCCATGATGGTGTTTGTATAAGCTGCATAATCACTCACACTTAGAATACCACCAGCTCTAGCTGGTGCTGTCGATGAAGGTTGTGTTGTCGGTGAGATCAACGCTGGTGGTACAACTAATGCTGCCGATGCAACTGATGCTGCTAGTGCTATAGATGAAGTTGATGGAACAAACGTGGTTGATGCTTCAGATGGTGATACGACAGAGGATGTAGGTGCTATGGCTGAGGCAGAAGATAGAGCTGATGCAGCATCTAGAATAGATGGTGATCCTGAAGGTGCCGAAACCGCCCATGTACAGGATCCTGATGAAGACGTTGACCCAAGTGATAAAGCCGATGCAGATAGAGGCGTCGATGTAATGGATGAAGGAGATGTAGCGAAAGAAGCCAACACTGGAGAGGAAGCTGATGACACAATTGTAGTGGAAAATGGAGCAGCTTGTGCTGCTAGAGCACCTGTCATAGCTGATACAACTGGTGATGTAAGAGAAGCAGGTGCTATAGGAGAGGCTCATGCCGATGATGCTATGGATGTAGCAGATGACGCCGATGCTACGACTGCTAGTGAAGAAGTAGATGGAGCAGGCGGTGCTACTGGTGCAGCTGTCACAACTGATGCAGCTGGTGTTGCGTTGCTGCGTTGAGGCCAATGTAGGCTGATGTTAGCTGATGTCTGCTACCGGTTTTAGGATGAAGATCTGTTGCTTACCCCTCTAGCCGATGTTCACCTGCAGACAAAGAATACATCTACACCAACACACCAAGGGTCTTGCCACCAAGGGCAGAGCTTGTCCTGGTTGGGACACAAGGGTCGTGCCTCCAAGGGCCGAGCTTGTCCTTGGTCCCTGTGTGCTAAGTGCAGACCAAGCCGTTGGAGCTGATGGAGCTGATGGAGCTGATGGAGCTGATGGAGCCGGTGTGTGCACTTGGAGAGAGCGTACCAGAGTTGAGCGAAGCGTGCCTTACAACTGGTCAATGTGGTCCCATAACCCTTTGTCAACCGGCCTGAGGCAAACGGACTAGAAAACAGGGCCGACACAATAGCACCTGCCGTCTGCTCCTAGCATTTCAGGTAGGAGAAGATATCACCCTTAGGATCACGGTTCCACACTGAGCAGTTCCTAGGCAATCACTTGCTAGTAGCTGTGTCCACTTAACACTTGGTCACTTTCGCGCGAGGTGCTAGTCAAAGACTAACTCCTGGGGCTTAGACCAACCGGTGTCTTCTTTATACTGTTCCTTAGTTGGAGAACTCTGTGAGGAGCATCTAAGGCCAGATTGTGTAATTAGAATGAGGAATGAGCCTGGTACATATAGTCCTAGGCCTGGCTTCTAAGGTGTGTGGGTAGTGACACTTTTGGGGTGGTCACTCCACACCACCTCACCAGTCCGCCCATTGGCGCATCCACTGGCCGCCAAGTGGCGCACTTTCCTCATGCATGGAGAAATGTCTAAGAAACTTCCCCTATGGTAGAATGTCAAAAAACCTCATGTGCACATCAAGGCTTGATCGCAGGACATGTTGTCCCTAAGTTCAACATGCTTTCCGTTGCGCTACACTTCTTGTGTCTCGCTTGGACCTGGACCACAAACAAGGTCTGGGGGACTTACTCCAAGGGAGCAGTGCATGCCCAACCTGTCCGTCAAGCCATAGTAGTGGCCATGGGGCATAGAAGAACAAAACCTCCATGGACTGAGGGAATGCTATATGGGATGGCATATTCATTCCACATCAGTAGAATTGTAACAATGGATTGCACATGGTGGAAATGGAGTTGGCAATGGCAGAATGTATAGAATTTGACACAAAATCTCAACTACATTGTTAGAACCATGTCCTACTTCCGGAATGTGGCAGCTCTGCGTCATGCCAACCTGCTGGCTGCTGTAGCTGCCATTGGACTACCTGTAGCACGTTTTGATGCCGTTGCTGCAACTAGTGCAACAAGGGCAGCATGCTTTGCACTATACATGGAACTGCCAATCCTTGAACCTGCTGTTGATGCTGGTTCACGTGTTGTTGTTGAAGCCAACTGGCCACCTGCTGCTCCTTCCTCACCTGCTGCTTGTGCGTCACCTGATCCACCTGCTTCCCCTTCCTCACCTGATCTTCCCCCCTGCCCACCATCTTCTCTTGCCCCATCAGCTGCTCCATCCTCAGCTGCTGCTCCCTCCCCACCAGCTGCTCCCTCATCACTTGCTGCCCCTGCCCCACTTGCCGCAACTGCACTAGATCCTGGTACCTCCCGTCTTGCGTGTCCTTCCCCACCTGCTATTGCTTCTTCCCCCCCGTCGTCATCTGCTTCCCTCTCTGTAGTGTCTGCTCCATTGCCAGGTGTTGCTGCACCATTCCCACCACCTTCTCTCCTCCTTCCCACAGTTGTGTTACTCTTCTCCGGCTTCTCCTGTGTGCGGACACGCACTATACGTGCATGAGGAAGTCCAGGCATGTCGCTCATGACACGCACGGAGGCCATAACCTCCACCAGGTCATCGTTTCCCCCAACCGCATCTGCATCCTCCTCCCCCTCCTCTTCTTCACCTTCATCATCTGTCTCCCAATCATCCTCGGGTTCACTCAGCACTCCCTCTTCTTCAACCACCTCTCCGTCATCCTCTGCTCTGGATGCAGTCGCCGAGCAGCGGCATACAGAGGACACGACACGACATGACCAGCGGTGGTCAAGCCTCCCCAAAACAAAGCTTACGTGGCACTCGGCAACCTTCCTTCCCTTCCTTCCTTTCTTCTCGGCCAGTGCCTTGAGCTGTTCAGCAAAGTCAAGCAACCCCTTGTAGATTTCACCAGCCCCCCCACCAGGCGAGTCAGCCACATGCAACACCTTCACCAACGGCAACAGAGGATCCTTTAGCTATCTCACCTGCAACCAAAAGACCTTGCGGCGTACAATCCTTCTCATCTCCTTCTTCCTGCTCCTGAACCCCGCATCCCTCTGCGACCCAATCTGCTTCCAAACATCCAGCTGCACAAACTCCTCCAACTCCTCCCTCAGCTCTAGCAACCTCTCAACCATGTCAAAGACAGATGCAATGTGGGTGTCACACCTGTTCTTCAGCACCTTCCCCCGTGTCTTGCCCTTGAGCCATGTCCAAGGCATGACGTTGTTCCTGAAAAAGGCAATCACCTTCTCACATTTCCCAATGATCCTCGCACCCCATGCTGACTTTCAAATGTCCTTCATGATGAGGTCTATGTTATGCGCACAACATCCCTGAAAGAATAGCTTTGGGAACTTCTGCTTGAGCTTGGAAAATGCTTTCTTGTTGACGGACGCATTGTCACAGATCACAAAAACAACTCTTTCCTCACCCACTGCTGCAATTGCTGCCTCTATCATGGAAGCAGCATGGTCAGCATCCCTTGTCAGTCCACTGTCATCACGTGAAAATAGATGGACGGATCCCATGGCATTCACTACCATGGCATTGTAGATGGGTCTAACCTGCCTGTCAAACCACTCATCCACAGCCAGGCTTGTTTCGTATGTCGACCATCCCTGCATCAGTGGTGCATCAAGCTCTGCCAACTCTGCATCCAACTTAGGAAGCAACTCAGTGGTCACAGTGTCCCTGCTTGGCAGCCGGAAACCGGGGTACTACAATGACCGCTGCCAGCTGGACATTGTAAAGCTGATGGCCATTGCAGCCCTGCCTGTATCGTTCTGTCGAGAACCTGTTCTCCTCAAAGTCATCAAGTCAGGGAAGAAGACAAGGGTTTGACGGACGCAATTGTCGAGTACATAAAACTTCACTAATTTACATTTTGACCTATATCTCCGTCATGTGTTCATTGGTCCGCATGATCATCAAAGAATGAGGTTGCGCATGGATTGGACGTAGAAAGGCTGGCCAAGGATGACAGCTGAGCATTGCCCATCAGTCCACCCTGTCAAAGGTTGACATCACCACCTCCACATGCAAGACACATGTTGGTCCAATGTATGCAGACATGCCACATGGCAAGATTAATGTATCAGACGTGAATGCAAGCATGCGTCTCCCCAACGAGGGTGCCGGAGCCGAATACGGAAAAACATTTTGTGGTGGTAGTAATCCACGTGACGAAGTGGGCGTATCTAAAACTGTGGCTCGGACGGTCCCCGTCATGACTACGACCCTACACCACATCGATGGAGCATCGATATGCCTCGTGGTGCCAATGTCGTTGTAATACTTCTCCTACGAGCAACGAAGGCAACAGTGGCCATAGCAGGAGGCAGCAAAAATTGGGAAAGCACTTCAACGCAAGCTCCAGTCAATGGATTGGCATGATGCGGTGCATGCTGGCTGCATCAACGGAGCCGATTACCGTGCAAGAGGTGCTTGCAAGGCCCGAAGGGAATCAATGGGACACAGTCATCAAATCGGAGCTGGCGTCCATCACGCAAAATGATACGTGGGAGCTGGTTGACAGGCCGAAAGATGCCAAGGTCATTGGCTCAAAATGAGTCTTTAAGACCAAGTTCGCAAAGGAAGGTGTGGTTGACAAATATAAGGCCCAGCTGGTGGCGAAGGAATACGCACAGCGTAATGGCAAGCACTACGATGAGACGTTCGCTCCCGTTGCCAAGTTCACAAGCATCCAGGCGATCCTTGGGATGGCGGCTGCAAAGGACATGGAGCTCCACCAAATGGACATAAAGACGGCCTTCCTCAACGGCATCATAGACAAAGAGATCTACATGGAGGTTTGCAAGCTGCGAAAGTCCTTGTACGGGATAAAACAATCGCCCAGATGCTGGTACCAAAAGATGGACAGCTTCATACCACAACTCGACTTCAAGAAATGTGAGGCGGATCACAGCGTGTACGTGCGGCACAAAAAACAGCTCCATCAGATCATTGCACTGTATGTGAACGACCTGATTGTGTGCTTGACGGATCTGCCGAGCCTACAACGGCTGAAAGAGCACCTGAGCAGTAGATTCCAAATGTCAGACATGGGGGAGTTGGAGTACTACCTCGGGATGAGCATTACGCGGAACCGGAGGGCGCGCACGTTTGAGTTGGAACAGGCCAAATACGTGGCCGAGGTGCTGAAGCGGTACGGCATGAAGGACTGCAAACCAGTTGGCAGTCCAGTCTCCACGACCTGTGAACTAAGTGCTGCAATGGCGCCGCAGACATAAGAAGAGCGGGAGGATATGGCAGGGGTGCAGTACCAATTGGCGGTGGCCAGCCTCATGTATGCCATGGTGGCGACTCCACCGGACCTGGCCTACGCGGTGGGCCAAGTGAGCAGGTACGTGGCCGATCCAGGGCCACTACACTGGTAGGCGGTCAAGCGCATCCTCGGGTACATGCAGGCAACGCGGCATGCATGCTTGAGGTTCGACGGCAAGGGGTGGGCAGACCCCTTGCTTCTGGTTTGCAATACGGACGCGGACTATACTGGTGATGTGGACAAGCGGAAGTCCACATCCGCCTACGTGTTTTTCCTCACTGGTGCAGCGGTCTCGTGGTGTAGCAGAAAGGAAGACTGTGTCGCCACCTCCACAGTGGAAGCAGAGTACATCGCGCTGGCCGAGGAGATCAAGGAGGCTGTGTGGCTCCGCATGTTGCTGGGGGAGCTGGGCGTGCCATAGCAGGAGCCTACGGTGGTGGAAGAGGACAACACCGGCTCAATCTTGCTGATCAACAACCCGACGCAGCACAGGAGGACGAAGCACATCAACTTACGTCATCACTATGCATGGGACATGGTTGAAAAGGGGCAGGTGGTGCTGCAGCACTACAGCACGCACAACATGCTTACGGATTGCTTGACCAAAGCGCAACCAGTGGACCGGCACGCATAGAGCGTGGCCGGACTTGGGATGACCAGCTATGATGGGCTGGAGGGTGCAGCGGATGATGAATGAGAGCAAGCAGTAGCAGTGGGCATGGCAGATGCAAGGGGGAGAATATTGAAGATTTGCCCCTCTGCATGTCCAAGTGCGGCGCCGGGAGGCACCGACAAGCCGCCAGAGAGAGGTCATTCCTTGTCGACGGATCTGGCAACTGAAGGATTGCTCAGATCCTCAATTGGAGGAATTAACCTCATAGTTGACAAGTTACAAAATCCGGTGAAAGTTGTTTCACAAGAATCGGACAAGTAACGAGGGAGATATGGGCTTCCAAAGTTGGGGTGTGCGCGGCAGCTCTGGGAGTCGGCCGGAGTTCGATCGGAGGTGATAATCAACCTGACTGAGTAACAAAAGCCCATCTGCTGATTTTGCTCCAGAAGGGCTGCCGAGGCGTTTGGCGAATGATCTGCCGGATGCCAGTAGTGCAGTTTGTTACTAAGGGACTTCGCCAAATTTCTGGCTCGGCGTCCAGAACTCAGTAATACATTTTGTTACTCGGGGACTTCGTCAAAACTCCGACTGCAGGTCCGCGAACAGGTTTCGACCCACATCCATCCCCATCACCAAACTTGATGATTAAGTCATTGAAACAGAACCCAAAGGCGCAAGGGACGCCGCCACTACGCGTAGGGACATGTGCGCCTTTGGAATGGTGTTTTGATGGGTCCTTGATGTGTGAAGGCGCCTCGGCGGGCGACGTGGTGCGCTCCGCCGAGTGAGCAGCTGGTTTGGGGTGCTGCGCTTCGGCTAACGTAGAGGGAGCTATGGTTATCCAAATTGCGCACGGTTTGGTGCGTTGGAGAGCTCATGACTAGCCGTACAACTGTTTAGATCTTGTCCATGTTAAGAAACTAATGCAAAATCACGTTATTCCCCGTGCAAAAGTGACTGTCTCACAAATGCCTTCAACTGCCAGAAACATAGCGTGAGGCAACCATAAAGCTCAGGCTTAGACACAGAACCACCTGCATAAAAGAAGCCGTGAATGTAGAAGATCCGTCGGGCCACGTTGGAACTGCCTCCACCCGGGGGCCGTTTTTCCGTCACCTTTAACCCCCTTGTCCCTTCCTCCACCGCACCCTACTTCCTGTGTCCCTACTCCTCCCTCTCATTTCACCTCCTCCCATCTTCTCTTTTCCTCACCCCAATTTCTTTCCCCTCTTTTCTAGCCCTTCCCCTGTGGCTTACCCCTTCATCTTCTTTCCAGAACATAGCTCTTATCGCGGCAGTGGCAAGTGCAGCAGTAGCAATGTGAGTAGTAGATGCAGCAGGAAATGCGGAAGTGGAACAATAGCAGTGGTAGTAGTAGCCGTGGAATTAGTGGTGGCATTGGTTGCAGAGCTTGGCATGGCAGTGTGAACCCCAATGGCTGGCACCAAACTTCAGTTCAGGGACTCCTTCTCCCGCCCCTTGACATCGGACCAACCCCTCTCCCCCTTTTCCCTTCCTATCTCCTCCTTCCGCTTCCCCTCCCTGTGGAGTGGCCAGCTCTCTTGCCCCCCCTTCCCCCCCTACACCAACCACCCACTGCATCCTGCACTCTACTCCCCCCCCCC
>SZWC01004997.1:18892-33236 GCA_023375785.1 Penium margaritaceum
TTCGCCCCCCTCCCCTCCTTTCAGGGGGGCCCTTGGAGGGCCACGTTGAGCCCCTCCGAGGGGCTCCTCGGAGGGGCCCGTCGGCTTCGTCGGCCGACGGACGGAGGGGGGGGGCGGACCCCCCCCTCCATGCCTCCTCACCCACTCGCTCGCTCACTTTGCTCGCTCGTTTTTTTTTTGCGAGCGAGCGAGGAGCGAAGAGGGGGGGGGGACCTGACATCGCCCCCTTGTTTAATTTTATTCCCCCCCAATCTTGAACTGCCCCCTTTCTAGGGGGCAATCTAGAACCGGGTGACGGTCAAACCCGGGGTGAGCAGAAGGAGAAAAAAAAGAGAGGAGGGACGAAAACAAGAGGGGGAGATAGAGAATAAAAAGGTGGCGGGTGATGGCAACGAAGAAAGAAAGGAAAAAAAGGGAGGTGGCAAAGAAAGAAAAAAACATAAAAAAAGAGAAGGATAATCTTCCAACTACCACCGCCGCAGTAGCAGTATTTTTCATACCCGCAATAGCAGCATCAAGCGGTGGAGTGGCGACGACTACAAAGTGCGGCGGCTACGCGAGAGCTTGCACTTTCGCCTTCTCAGCCAACAACGGACTGTCTTCGACGGCGATCTTCGCTTCGAGACGCGTCCTGGACCGGCGTCTTACTGGGGCCCGTGGATTGATGCACGCACTTCACCCCGTAGGATCGACGACGGATTCGAGTCTTACCATCTCCGACGGCACGGTCGTCTACTACTTGGAGCAGCGCCCACACCTGCAGCCGCCACCCCTTCTTGTCTTGGAGCAGTCTTTGCTCTATTAGTGGTAGCAGCATTAGTGGCCGCAGTTAGTCAAACTGTAGTCTCCGGGCGTGCTGTGGTAGTGCAGCTCGTCCCGTCTGGTCACGTTTGCAGACCCGGACGTCGTGACCTCTAGGAGTGACAGTACCTACTGGCCTCATTCTCTCCCGTGGCTTGGTGTTTACCACTGTGAGTAGGTGCCCTCGGTACCTATCCATCGTCCAGCGCACGAGATGAGTGCGCGGACATCTGAGCAGGCGCCCTACGCGTTTGCCTGTTACTACTGTGGTGATGGACGCCCTACGAGCTGTGGTACGGGCGTCGCGCGGATCTGCGCCTGGCCCATGTCAAGGGTTCCCTTGCCTATGTCTGGTTCACACCGGAGCTGCAGGGGAGCAAGCTCTCCCTGTGGACTGCATCTGCGCTTTCGTCGGTGTCGCCCCAAGGTCGAAGGCCTGGCAGTTCTGGGATCCTGCAGAATGTCGCATTGTGGAGTCCCGTGACGCTCTCTTCTTCGAGCATCTCGCCTTCCGCGACCTTGCTTGTATCCACGCTCTATGCGCTGCTTATGCTCCTGGGTGTGCCGGACCCCATCGTGTCGGGGAGGCTCTTGTCACGGTTGGCACTGTGCCCCCGGCCGGTACGGTCACTCCATTGTCGGCACCCTAGGGGCTGTCCCCAGAGGCTGTGCCCGCCGGCACCCCCAGCCCCGCCCCTTCTGGGGCACGCTCCTCTGCCCCTGACTCTCTGCTCTCGCCCGTGTCCAAGTCTGCGTCCGAGTCTGCCTCCGCGTCTGAGGCTCTGCCTGACCCTGCGCCTACTTTTGCGTCTGAGGCTCTGCCTGATCATACGTCCGCGTCCGTGCCTGGCTCTGAGCCGTCCCTGCCTCCGGTCGCAGACGTGCCTGTGTCTGTCGTGGGCCCGTCCCCGGATGTTGAGGCCATGCCAGCCTCGAGTGACGCCCCTGCCATGCAGTCCACACCGGCATGTGAGTTAGCACTGCCCACTACTCCTGCCTCGTCGGACCCCTACACACAGGCACCCAACGGACGTCTCCTCCCTCGCCCCACGCGCAGCGTCGTCAGCGGTGACCTGGGCACGAAGGCCCTCGGCCTGAGTGCTCGCGGCCTCGCTGAGGTTCACCCTGGCTGTGCTAGTGGTATGGCACTACTTGCTCATGAGCGCGGTCTTGCTCGTGACATCGCTGAGTCTGTGGTGACTGCCGACCCTCCCTTTGCGGCGTATGTCCTGGCTACACGCAGTGCACCAGTGTTGTCTCGCGATCCCACCAGTCTGCATGAGGCCTTGTCAGCCCTCGACGCTGAGCAGTGGGGCATTGCCTGCCAGGCTGAGGTCGATGCCATCCGAGAGCACGGCGTTTTTGAGCTGGTGGAATTGCCAAAAAACCGTAAGGCCATCAAGGCCAAGTGGGTTCTACGTAAGAAGCTCAAGCCAGACGGAACTGTGGAGCGCTACAAAGCGCGCCTGACAGCAAAAGGCTTCTCTCAGGTCCCTGGCGTGGACTACACTGAGACCTTTGCCCCCATTGGGCGGATGACGACCACGCTCATGTTGCTGAGCCAGGTGGCACAGCACGACTAGGAACTCCATCAGATGGATGTCAACAACGCGTTCCTGAATGGGGACCTTGAGGAGGAGATCTACATGGTCCAACTACCCGGCTTTGAGGATGGCACCGGTCGCGTGTACCGGCTCCGGAAGGCCTTGTATGGCCTGAAACAGTCACCTCGCTGCTGGAATAAGGAGATCACCAGCACGCTCAGACGCGCTGGGTACCCGAGTTAACTTTGATTTCGACGATTGAGTTGTGCCATAGTTTTTTCGATGAGTTTTTTGGCCTTTTGTACTTATTTTGGGGGTACTTTTGAAATCGACGAAGAAGGCGGGGTGGATCGTTGAATTCGACGAACTGGGGTATGTCAATATTTTTTCCCGACGAATCAGCCCTAAAACGTTTCTTCTCGCTCTCGCGTTCGACTCCGTTCGAACGCGAGAGCGAGGAGCATACGACCATTCGGCATTTCGAATGGTCGTATGCCCATCACGCTCACGTTTGTTGTTCCACCGAACGGCAAACGCGAGGTGGTGAGCATTCGGTGGCCTCGACGGCCACCGAAACGCATCCCCGCGTGTTCAAACAACATCGACCACGTGATTTTAAGAAAACAAACATCTGGTTGCAAGACCAAAGAGACAGAGGACCCGGTTCTAAACTAGGCAGAGGCATAAGGGTAGACCGTTAAATTCGACGAAATTTTTTTGGAATTATTTTGGTGGTTCTTTTGAATTCGACGAAAAACCTTTTTTCGACGAAATTCGACCATGGGAAAAATAGTTAACATCGAAATCAAAGTTCACTGGGGTACGTTCAGAGTGATGCTGACCCATCCTTGTTCCTCTCACAGTCCCCATCACCGCTTGCTGCCATCCTCGTCTACGTGGACGATCTTTTGATCGCCTCGCCCGACCTGGGAGGAGTGAACGTTGCCAAGGCCGTTCTCTCCTCGGCCTACAAGATGAAAGATCTTGGTGAGACCTCTGTCTTTTTGGGGATGGAGATCGTGCGCGACCGTGTTCGCCGCACACTCCGTGTCCATCAGGGACGCTACGCAAAGACTGTGGAGGTGCGCTTTGCTGACCTCCTTGCTGCCGTCCGCACACCCTCCATGCCCATGACCCCTGAGGGGCCAGCCGCCTTGAAGGTGGATGACCCAGCTGACCTACAGGAGCCAGTCGATGTGACCCTGTACTTGCGAGTCATCAGCTCGCTCATGTACTTGGCCACCACGACACGGAGCAAAATTACCTTCACTGTCAACCTGCTGGCTTAGTTCTCGCAGGCTCCACGCCAGTGAACACTAGAGGCCGCAGTCCGGTGTGTGTGGTACATCCTGTCCACCGCACGCTTTGGCCTGTGCTTTCGCGAGCAGGTGTCCGTTGTGCTCGATGGGTACACAGACAGTGACTGGGCGTGGAGTCCAGATGGCAATAGCTGCACTGGCTACATCTTTCTCATTGGAGGCACTGTAGTGTCTTGGCGAAGTGGGAAGCAGGGCTGCATCGCACGCAACACTGCTGAGGCAGAGTACGTTACCTTAGGCGCCGGTGCAGCGGAGTGTGTCTGGATCGTCCGTCTGTTGCGTGAACTGCGTCAGTCCATTCCCCCCGTGGTCCTCCAGTGTGAAAACATGAGCACGGAGGCCATCGCCAAGAACTCAGGTGTGTTCCATGCACGCACAAATCATATCAATGTCGAGCACCACTTCGTGCGTGATCTGGTTGATCGTGGTCAGATCCGAGTCATCCATGTGGGCACTGACACGTAGCGTGTGGATTTTCTGACCAAGGCTCTGGGTCGTTCGAAGTTTCATGCGGCCACTCACTCCGTGGGACTCTGCCCCATCCTTGTTGCAGGTTGATTCCTCATGTGCCACCTTGCCTGTGCTGTGCTTGCTGCTTGCAGAGGCTGTGTGTTTCCTGCTCTATAGAGCGTTAGTGTCTACATGTGCATGGACGTGTTTCGCCCTCCGGTCATGGGAGAGTGTTGTTGTGTGTACCGTACACAATATACAATGACCCCTTGGCTCATGTCCATTCACGTGTAGATCCCTGAGACTGGCGATGGTTGCAGAAGACTAGCGGCCGGCGGCGACGGACGCCCAGAAGACTCGTATTCTTTTATTTTTTCATGCTGTGGGACAACACATATGCATGCAGCCTATCAGGGAGTTAGCTGGCCAGCTTGTACTGCAACACCAGCGTCAGCAGTGCTAGGAAGCTGTCTTTCAACATTGGCCGTCTCGAGGGGTCACCACTCAAGACGACCAGTGCACAAGATTGCCTAGCAGGTAAACTATGTTGGTTTTTGTGCATCTTTCATTCTGCTCTGTTGTGTCCTCCCAGCTTGTGTACATCAGCGTGAAGATGACTGACGGCGAGACACGACGCTGCTGGAATGTCGTCCGGTGGAGCCGACGCACGCTGAGGCCTACACGCAGTTTGCTGGAGCCTCCTCCTTCCGACGGTCGACGTGCTCAGCTCCATCGGCAGGCCTCCTCGGTAGTCGTGCCGCCGGCAGTCACACCCACTGAAGATGCTTTATGCATGCATCCACTGCTAGATCTGACTGCACTATTGCGTCTGCAGCATTATGTTCTGTTTAGGGTCCAAGTTTCACGTTGATCTGGCACTGTTGTTACCAGGGACTAGTGTAGACGATGCCTGGGCCTAGGCGGCCATGACTCCTCTCTGCTATTTTTCTGGATGATTTTGACCACGCGACAACGTTGGCAATGTCGACATTATGGTATAGTCTAGTTTTAAGGCAAAACAGACGATGCCTTGGTTTTGGACTGTTGGCCGTTTGGCAAGGCTCACCGAGAAAAACCTGCCTGTCGAAAAATGGGTCATTTTTTTTATTGGCGAGAAAGCTGAGTAACAAGCTCTAAAGAGCTTGGGGGGAGCTAGAACTTGGAGGGGTCTCCCATTGATTTTCATTCTTAGTTGCTAATCAGTTCTTTTCAGTTTGCATTGCCTTTCTGACGCTAACTCCTCAGCGCGCAGTTTCTCTCTCACAGACTCAGATCAGCAGAAGGGGGCAGCAGTGCAAAGCAATAAGTGTGGGGCCATGCCTTCTCTAGCGATGCTACAGCCTCAATACGCCACTCTAGTCTAGATTTCCAACTTGGTATCAAAGCAAGACCGCAGCTAAAGGAGCAGATTTCAGCAGTAACAAGGCGTATAGGTCCCAATCTACGCTGGCGGTCCGAGAAACGTGCCCGTGCAGGGGAAACTCTGCCGGATGTTTCCTGGCATAGTTAGCGCCCCTCGGTGGTGTCCTCAAAATGCTCTTGACATAGGGGAAATGCTGCCAATTTGTTTTGGCAGCCTTGACCCCACAACAGAGGTAGCGTTGGCGGACTCGCGGCTGGTAACGTGACGGACGACGCCGGTACTGCACCGACGCACGCGGCTACGGCGCCACAGCCAAGGGGAGTGACCTCTTCCGCCTCCCCTCCCTCTCTCCAGTCACAACAACAGCACCCACAGTGCAAATCTCCACTACAGGTTTGCGCTGCATAGTTGCGGCCTCAGCCATAGTAGCAGCAGCAACAGTTGCTCTATAACAGTAGCCACTGCGGCAGTCACTACTACGCAGTAGCTGCAACAGTTGCGCAGTAGCTGCCAGAGCTGCGCAGCACCCGCCGCAGCAGCTGTGAGCCAGCGACGCAGCTACGTAGCACGCAATGGCGCAGCCATGCAGCCGCGTAGCCACGCCGCCACGTAGCCACGCATCCGTGCAGTCGCGCAGCAATGTAGCCAAACAGCCATGCCGCTACGCAGCCATGCGACCATGCAGCCACGCAGCCACGCAACTGTGCAACAGCTACGCAGCCACGTAGCCGTGTAGCCACAGCAGTTGTAGCAGCACCGCAGCCGCAGCAGCCGTGCAGCCACTACCGCCATGCAGTTGCAATGGTCCCAGTTGATCCGACGAGCCGTAGCAGCCATGGCAGCCATGACAGCCGTAAGAGTCGCAACAGCCGCAGCAGCCACAGCAACAGTAGCAAGGTGGCCACAAGTTCGGAAACACCTTGTTGCTGATGTCAGGGATAGCAGACTGCTGGTGACATCAGCAGTAGTGTATCAGCCTCATCGCTCACATCATTGGTGATGTCAACAACAAGGAAAAAAACAAAAAAAGAGGAGGGAAAACAAAGGGAGATCAACAAAGACAAAAACAAAGGTGAGGACCATGGCTAACAGCCCCAGTGAGGGGTCCTCCTCTTTTGGAGGAACCACTAGCCCTCCTTTCTTGTAGCAGCTACAGCAGATGTAGTAGGAGCAGCAGCAACAGCAACAGCTGTTGCAACAGCAGCTACTACAGAAGCAGTAGCAGCAATACTAGCAGTACCTACCGCTATAGCAGCAACAACAGCTGTAGCAACAGCAACCCACAGGCTTCGTCGCCGGCTCGTCACACCCACTCGTTGCCATTCGCCAGCAGCTTGCCGCACTGATGCAGCAACTTGCAGCACTGCAGCTGCTGACACCATAGAGCCACACCAGCTCCCCGCCACCCTTCCTTCCTCCTGCGCACGCCAACCCCACTGTTTTCCGGACACGCAATACCTAGCTCAGCAGCAGACCCGACGCCAGTGGCAAACAGTGACTTCATTCCTTGGCCCCATTTCGGTTACCGGCCGTGGACCAAAAGACTTTGAGAATCTGCCCCCGTCGCTCCAGGTTGGTGAGCAGTTCCGGTGCTCGGTGCTCCACTTTCGCATCTAAGCACAGGACGTGGTCCTGTGTTTGTACTATACTCTCCTGTACAACCCCTCCCTGGCCGACCAGCTACATGATGCTGGTCGTGCCGTACGTGCTCTCGTCCCGGTCGCCCCTCCGGTGTCACGCCTCACCATCGAGCCTTTCCTTGGAGACTTTACTACTGGCAGGACTCCAAAACCTACAACTGTGTGGCACGTCCTCACGCGTCCCCATCGCTTGTCTAGCAAAGCTGAGACATGCCGTCCGCTCCGGGAGTTCAACTCCTTGCACATGGGGAAGATTGAGACCGTCACCTCCTACTAACAGCGGGCGGAGGACATCCTCCGTCGCCAGGGTGACTCTAGTCCACCCCCTCTAGCCGCACTCCTGACCATCAAGGGCGGTGCCACCAATGCATTCGCTGACGTCTTCGTCCATTACACTCAGGACGTCCTCACCGCGATGACGGCTTAGGGCATCCTCATGCCCTGGGCATACGAGATATTTCTCAGGATTGAGGAGGCTTGTCTAGAGTCGGGCATCTAGCGCACGGAGGCGCTCGCCTCCCCTGCCGTCGCCCCCATGGCTGTTGCCTCCCCCGTGAGAGCTTCATCCACCAACTCCTCGTCGCTAGGGAAGAAGAAGCGCAAGGGCAAGAAGGGTAAGGGCCAGCAGCAGCAGCTGATCGGGTCCAATGGTGGTGGCTCGGTCTGCCACAACTGTGGCCAGCCAGGACACAGGTGGTATACGTGCCTGCTCCCGACCAACGAGGCACGCGTCATCACCACCATGCGTCGCCAGTGCGAGCGCTGTCTCGCCTCTGCTGCTGGAACTGTCGCCAGCCCTGATGCTTCCACCTCGTGCGGCAGCTCCACTCCCCCGACAGCCGCACCGGCGTTGTCGTCGCCGGCTCTGTAGCAGCACCATCTGCAGCAGTTGGCGCCTCCCTTTCCATCACCGGTGCAGCCATCCTCCTTTTCGGGCTCTGGCGCACTCACACTGCATTTGGTCTACGCTCCCGAGCCCTCCGCACGTGAGCGTTGGTTGGAGCGGTTCCTCCCTCCTAGGGAAGTGCGAGTTGCTCAACCTCTTGCTTGCCTGCCATGCCTTACATGATTGAGATTGAGCTGTGGCCATGTCCTCCTTCTTTGTATGTTTTGCCATCTCTCGTGCCCTCCTCTCCTGCCCCTCTCTGTGACGACGTCGCCTGACTTGATGATTGGCAGTCACGGTTTGCACCTCCGTCCACCACATCCGTGTCTCTTGCTTCCTGCCTTGTGTCTGTTAGAAATTTGGCGACTCTAGTATAGGAACCTGCCGGGACCTGGATCATTGACTTCGGGGCCACGCATCACATGACGGCCTCTTGCGGGGCCATCAGTGTGCTTCGTCTCATTGGCGATGTGTCTGGTGTCCGGACGGGCTTCGAATAGGTGTTACTTGTTCACGGGGTCGGCGTCCTTCGTTTCAGCGGTTCCGCCGGTGATGTCTTTGTGACCGATGTCCTCTTCGTCCCACGTCTTGAGCTTAGCCTACTGTCCGTCACTGCTCTTGACCGCATGAGCATGGATGTCCTGCACTTGCATGGCATTCGCACTATGTTGTTACGTCCATCCGGTCTTGTCGTTCTGCACGCCACCGCCCGTGGCAAACCTGTGGCACGTGCCTTGTTCGTCCTCCCTTTCCTCCGTCCCCTCCTCGTCGACCGCCACTGGCCACGTGTTTGTCACTAGCACGCTCTCACCGCAGCACACCCGCCTCCTGCACCTCCACCTTTGTTACGTTCACTTTGCTACCGTGGATAGCATGCTCTGCACCCAGCCGGCCAAGGGCCTTGACCTGGCCTCCTTCCCCCGGCCGTGCCCCACTGAGTGCATTGATTGCACCCAAGGCAAGATGCACCTGTCTGCTTACCCTCTGCCCTCCTCTTGTGCATCTGTCCCTCAGGACTTGGTCCACTGCAACGTCATGTCGTCCTCTTCCTACGGAGTCCGTCGGGGTTCATGGGTGTTATGTCCTCACCCTCACAGACGACTACTCTTGTTACCGCTGGGTTTTCTGCCTTTGGCAAATGAGTGATATCTCTCCCACCATTTAGGGTGTAGCTTGTTTGTGCGGAGCGCGAGTGTCGCCGTTCTCTTTACTGCTTCCGCTCTCATCATGGTGGCGAATACATGGGAGAGACCACGACCTTCCTTGCCTCCCGTGGCATCCATCATGAGACATCGGCACCTTAAATGCCAGCCCAGAACGGCGTTTTCGAGCGGTGGAACCGCACCATGGCCGATGCCGTCCGCACTATGCGGGTCGAGTATGGCCTCTCCGACGACTTCTAATTCAAAGCCATGGCCTACATGACGTGGATCTGGAACCGGATTCCCCATGGACCCCTTCCCCGCCAGTCCACACCGTACCAGCACTTGTGCGGTCAGCATGCTGACCTCCGCCCTGTTCGCATCTGGGGCTATGTGGCCATTGTGTGGCTGCTCGCCCCACAGCAGGGTGGAAAGCTCGCCCCCTAAGGACGTCCCTGCACTTTTTTTGGTGTCTCCCGTTAGTCGAAATCCTGGCGCTTCTGGGATCCCTCCCGGCATTACATCATCGAGTCACGCAATGATCTCTTCTTTGAGGGGCTGTTTCCCCATGACCTCATTTGTTTCAGCTCGTTGATTTCCCTCCCATCGCGTGGGGGAGTGGTGAGTCCGTCCTCTGTTCTGTCGCTTCCGTTTTACACATTGCCTACATCTGTGGGTCCCTCCGGGCCAGCAGCCCCAGTCTTGTCCGCTGGTCCCTACAAGCCGGCCTCCCCAATCATGTCCGCTGGTCCCTCCACACTGGCAGCCCTGTCTGTATCCAATGGTTCATTCGAGTTGGCAGCTCCAGTCGTGTCCACTGGTCCCTCTGGGCTGGTAGCCCCTTCCGTGTCCACTGGTCCCTCCGGGCCGGCAACCCCATCCGTGTACGCTAGTCCCTCTGGGCCGGCAGCCCCGCTCGCATCCGTTGGCCCCTCCGAGGCCAGCAACCCCGTCCGCCTCCGCTAGCCCCTCGGACTCACTTCCAGCTACACCGTCTCTTGTCCAGCCACGCTACACGCGTGGCCCCAGCGGTAGCCTCTGACCCAGGCCTTCAGTGAGCGCAAAGACCATCGCACTGCACCCTTTGGCACCTCGGCCCCCACGTCGTCCCACGTGTCTCGTCTACCCTTACGGTCGTGAGTGGGGACCCTGGCACCAAGGCCCTTGGCCTAACCACTTCGGCCATCATTGTAGACCTCGACCTGGGCTCCACTCTGGATTACGCCATGCTCCTCTAGGAGCACCGGCATGCCATCATGGCCGCACGCACGTGCATCCCACTTGGGGCTCGAGACACACGCCCTCATAGTCCACTCCACGGTACGCCTGGAGGACCAAGCCACCCTGCACGCGGTTCGTGTTTCCCCCGAGGCCGTGCACTGGCATGCTGCATGCGTCGACGAGCTCGCTGCTATTCGACAGCACCACATGTACGACCTCGTCGATCTCCCTCCAGGTCGGAAGGCCATTAGTGCCAAATGGATCTTCCAGTACAAATGGAAGCCGCATGGGTCCTTGGACAAGTACAAAGCCCGCATCACAGTCAAGGGGTTTGCTCAAGTCCCTTAGGTCAATTATGACCAGATCTTTACCCCAGTTGGCCAGTTCACCACTAGCCGGGCGCTCTTCAGCCTGGTTTCCCAGCACGGGTGGTAGCTGCATCAGATAGATGTGAGCAACACTTTCCTCCATGGCTCGCTGGAGGACAAGGAGCTCTATATGGTGCAGCCTCTAGGCTTTGACGCGGGCACAAGCAAGGTCTGGCAACTGCGAAAGGCCCTTTATGACCTGAAGCAATCGCCTCGGTGCTGGAACCAGGAGATTAGTCGCACGCTTCTCCGCTGCGGCCTCCTTCGCAGCACTGCCAAGCCTGCACTGTTCATCAGCCCGCGGGGCCACACCTTTGCCGCTATCCTGGTCTACGTCAACGACCTCCTCATCGCGTCGCCGGACACAACTGCCATTCTGCGTGTCAAGGACCTACTACATACCACCTACCAGATGAAGGACCTCGGGTCTGCCTGAGTCTTACTGGGCATGGAGCTCAAGTATGATTGCTCTCAGGACATCATGCACGTCCATCAAGCTACCTACGTGTAGAATCTATCCGCTCGTTTTGCCGAGGACGTGCCCCTCGTACCGAGCACTTTCTCACCCATGTCACCCGATGGCTAGGTGAAGCTGAAGAACCCTGACCCAGCCGTTGTGGGGGTGCCAGTTGACGTGAGCATGTATCTTCGAGTCATTGGGTCATTGATGTTTCTGGCGACGATGACGTGCCCAGACATTGCATTTGCCGTCAACCTCCTGGCTCAGTTCTCCCAGGAGCCGCATCATTTCCACCTCAAGGCCACAATCTGAGTACTACGCAATGCCGTCTCGACCCCACGGCGAGGTCTCATGTTCCGCCGACAACCGTCTACTTTCGCGGTGGGCTACACCGACAGTGACTGGGCCGGCAGTCCGGATGGTAAGAGTTGCACTGGCTGGATCTTTCTGACTGGCGGCACGAGTATGTCCTTGCGCACTGACAAGCAGGGGTGTATTGCACGCAGCACTGCTGACGCTGATTACGTGGCCCTTGGCACAGGCGCTTGTGAGAGCGTGTGGTTATGTCGTCTGTTGTTTGAGTTGCGTCAGTCCGTCGCGTCCATCACGTTGCACTGTGACAATGAGAGTGCCATGGCCATCGCTAACAATGAAGGCGTGCATCACACGCACACAAAGCACATCAATGTTGATTATGACTATGTGCGTTCGTTGTTGCATGACGGCAACGTCAGTATCGTGTCGGTTGAGACAACACGGCAATTGGCTGACTTCTTGACCAAGGCACTGAAGCGCGCCTCGTTCAAGAAGACTGTGAGTGCGTTCGGTGTGTGTGTCCGTGAGCTACTCTTTGCCCTTGCCTGTGTCTCTGCGTGTCCTAGGGGAGTCTGTTTAATGGATGTGTCGCTACCCACCCATGTGCATTGCGCCTTTGAGTCATGGGGGAGTGTTGGTTTTTGTACATCTCTCATTGTGCTCTATTGTGTCCTCCCAGATTGTGTACAGCGGCGTGCAGATGACTGACGGTGAGACACGACGCTGCTGGAGTGTCATCTGGTGGAGCCGACGCATGCTGAAGCATGCACGCAGTTTGTTGGAGCCTCCTCCCTCTGACGGTTGACGTGCTCAACTCCATCGGCAAGCCTCTTCGGCATCCATGCCGCCGGCCGTTAATGTCACTGTAGATGTTATCTACATGCGTCCAGTGTTGGATCTGACTGCACCATTGCATCTGCAGCATCATGTTCTACTTAAGATCCAAGTTTCACGTTGATCTGGCACTGTTGTTACCGGGGACTAGTGTAGACCTGGGCCTAGGTGGCCATAACTCCTCTCTGTTATTTTTCTAGATGATTCTGACCGCACGACTCTATTTGCACCGCTGGTATTATGGCATGGTCCAGAATTCAGGCAAAACGGACGACGCTCGGGTTTTAGGTTGTCGACCGTCTGGTAGGGCTCACCAAGAAAACCCTGCCAGCCAGAAAATAGGTCATTTTTCTAATTGGCTAGAAAGGTGAGTAACAAGCTCTACTGAGCTGGGTGGGAGCTAGAACTTGGAGGGGTCTCCCATTGCTGTTCATTCTTAGTTTCTAATCAGTTCTTTTCAGTTTCCACTGCCATTCTGGCGTTAACTCCTCAACGCGCAGTTTCTCTCTCACAGACTTAGTGCAGCAGAAGGGAGCAACAGTGCAAAGCAACAAGCGTAGGGCCATGCCTACTCTAGCGATGTTCCAGCCTCAACACGTCGCTCTAGTATAGATTTCTAGCAAAGTCAATTTGTGAAATTGAAAATGAAAGAGTTCAAGAGAGTCGTATGATGATCTGCATATGAAGGTAAAGGGTGAAGCAGGGTTATCAAGAATCTAGAGTTGTTAGAAGTGTCATTGCTTATTCTTGCTTTGAAATCTCCATTCTGTGAGGCGGTCTCTGGCAACAGCTGCACTGGAGTCTCAACCAAATGTGTTGTGTCCACCACATCCACCAAAAAGTAGGTGCCCTAACTAAGGCACTCATTAGTACCATATGCAACCACTCCTTAGCATCATTTGTAGCCACTCTTCAACAACATGTACAACCACTCCGCAACAACATGTGCCACCACTCCCAAACATGTTCAAGTGGTCATTAGGAGGTTTGTGTAGCCGTCGTTGCCAGGCAAGGCCTGGCAATGCCCAGGCAATGCCTGGCAATGCCCGGGCAATGCCTGGCAATGCCCGGGCAATGCCTAAGAAATGAGTGGCAATGCCTTGCAATGCCCGAAAATACGTGGCCAATGCCTGAAAATGCCTCGCAATGTGTGGCAATGTCTGGGCAATGCTTGACAGTGCCTGGCAATGCCTGGGCAATGCCTAGGCAACGCGTGACAATGCCTCCCAATGCCTGGGCAATGCCTGGGCAATGCCTGGCAATCTTGGCAATGCTTGGACAATGCCTGGCAATGCCTGCTAATGCTTGGGCAATGCCTAGCAGTGACTGGGCAATGCGTGACAACTCCTTACAATGCTGGACAATGCTTGCCAATGCTTAGCGATGCCTAGCAATGCATGGGTAATGCTTGGCAATGCCTGGGTCATGTGTGGAAATTTCTAGCATTGCCTTGGTAATGCCTGGCAATGCCTGCCAATACGTGGGCAATGCTTGGCAATGTCTGGGCAATGCCTGGGCAATGCCTGGCAATCTTGGCAATGCTTGGACAATGCCTGGCAATGCCTGCTAATGCTTGGGCAATGCCTAGCAGTGACTGGGCAATGCGTGACAACTCCTTACAATGCTGGACAATGCTTGCCAATGCTTAGCGATGCCTAGCAATGCATGGGTAATGGTTGGCAATGCCTGGGTCATGTGTGGAAATTTCTAGCATTGCCTTGGTAATGCCTGGTAATGCCTGCCAATACGTGGGCAATGCTTGGCAATGTCTGGGCAATGCCTGGCAATGCCTGGACATACCTGGCAATGCATTGGGAATGCCGGGTAATGCCTAAGAAATGCGTGGCAATTCCAAGCAATGCATAGGAAATGCTTGGCAATGCCTTGCAATGCCTGGCAATGTCTGGCGATGTGTGGTCAATGGCTAGCAATGCCAGGCAATGCTTGGGCAATGCATGGTTGTGCCCAGGAAACGCCTAGAAATTCCTAGGCAATGCCTGG
>SZWC01004997.1:35934-75285 GCA_023375785.1 Penium margaritaceum
GGGGGGGGATGGACCAAGCAATGTCGAAGGATCAGTCTACCCCTCCCCCCAATACGGGAAAGTGTATGAGGCGGTGTATCTGGGGGGGTACGAAAAAAATACACTAATGAACTCTTATGGAAGAGTTTCCTGGAAGTCGCGAGACGTACACTAGTGTACGTCTCGCAAATTCCACCACATACACTCACCATGTACAATCCGGGAGGGGGGATGGATGGAGCAATGTCGACGAATCAGTCCCCCTCTCCCAATGCGGGAAAGTGTATGAGGCAAGTGTATGAGGCGGTGTATCTGGGGGGGTAAAAAAAAATACACTAATGAACTCTTGTGAGAGAGTTTCCCGGAAGTCGCGAGACGTCCACTAGTGTACGTATCGCGACTTCCACCACATACACTCCCTCATACACTCACCAAATGCAATCCGGGGGGGGGGGATGGACCGAGCGATGTCGACGGATCCCCCCCCCCCCAATACGGGATAGTGTATGTGACGAGTGTATGAGGTGGTGTATGTGGGGAGGGTACGAAAAAAATACACTAATGAACTCTTGTGAGAGAGTTTCCCAAAAGTCGCAAGACGTACACTAGTGTACGTCTCGTGACTTCCACCACATATACTCCCTCATACACTCGCCATATACCAACAGGGGTTGACGAGGGGGGGGGATGGACCGAGCTGTTGAATATGTTTGCCCCTTGTTCAGTCTTGTGCGATGGATCAGGAATGCTCTGCCCCTTGTGGAGGTATGACCCCTGGATTTGTTGTAGGGTGACTCAACTATGCTCTGTCTCATGTGAGATATGACCCGTGAGTACACCATGTAGGTGAGTGGTTAACTTGGCCATTTTGTTGATTTGGCCAAGTGAGAGGTCATGAGCTCGATCCTGGCTCCATGCATGTCTTGGTTGTTTTAGAAGCTTCCAAGAAAGAAAGTCTATTGCTTCTGGGAAGCAACACGGCTGATCAGTCACCTTGGCACAAGGATGCTTATGTGTCAAGCCCACAGCGCAAGTCTCTTGGTGATGTGGCNACAAGCAGTGAGAGCGCCTTCGCTCTCACCCATCCTCTCTGTTTGCAGGTCAATCATCAGCCGGAGGGGAATGCAACACATCTGTACCTTTCTGCCTTGGGAGCTGACATCAGCCTACATCAGCCTACATGTGCTTGTATCGGCCAACGTGAACAGGGCCAGCAGTTGCCTCTTCTCACCAACAGCCTACAACGGCCTCAAACACAGGTGCATCGGCATCAACAACAGGTGCAGCAGCTGTAGCAGTTGTAGGTGTAGGGATGGCAGGGACAGGGGAACCAGGGAATCATTCTCCCATCCTCAAGTTTGATGGAGAGGGGTTTGCTCTCTGGAAGTGGCAGTTTGAGATCATCATGGATGATAGAGACTTGCTAGGATATTTTGACGGAAGTATCCCAGCACCAAAGGAGGAGGGTACTGACCTTGTGGCATGGGTCAAGCTGAACAAGAAGGCTCTTGCCGTTCTCGTGTCCTCCATACAACCCTCAGTCCTCTCATACATCAACGGTTGTACAGTGGCAACCGCGGCATACGCCAAACTGGGCAAGGTGTTTCAGTCCTCCTTACTTGCCAACCGTCTCTTCATTCTACAAAACCTCATCAGTATGAGGCTTGGTGAAGGGGAGGATGTCTCCGCCTTTATGCAGAAGTTCCAAGGCATCGTCCAGGCATGGCCAGGCTTTGCCAGTTGTCCAAGCATTGCTAGGCATTGCGAGACATTGCCCAAGCATTGCCAGGCAGTGCGCACGCATTGCCTAGGCATTGCCAGGCATTTCCTAGGCATTGCCAAGGCGATTCGAGACCTTGCTAGGTATTGCCTAGGCATTGCCAGGAATTTCCCAGGCATTGCCAGGTATTGCCGACAAGTTTCTAGGCACTGCCAAGGCATTACCAGGTATTGCCAAGCATCGCCAAGGCATTGCCAAGCATTGCCAGGCATTATACAGGCATTCTTCAGGCGTTTCCCAAGCATTTCTAAGCATTGATTGGCATTTCCAAGGCATTGCCTGGCCTTGTTAGGCATTGCCAGACATTACCCAGGCATTCCCACGCATTGCCCAGGAACTGCTTGGCATGGCCTAGGAATTTGGAGGCATTTTCTAGGCATTGCCGGGCATGGCTCACACATTTCTTAGATTTTCCAGGCATTACCTAGGCATTGCCTAGGCATTGCCAAGCATGCCTAGGCATTCCCAAGGAATTGCCCACATATTTCCAGGCACGGCCCACGCATTGCCAAGCAGTGACAAGCACTGCGAGGCATTACAGAGGCATTCCCAATTATAGCCCAAGCATTTGGACGGATTGCCAGGCATTGCCCAAGCATTGCCCATCATTGTTCAAGCATTCCCACGCATTGTCCCAGCATTGCCTGGGCATTCCCAAGCATTGCCAAGAATAGTCCAGGCATTGCCATGCATTTCTTAGGCTTTGCTACGCATTGCAAGCATTCCCAAGCATTTTCAGGCAAATCCAAGCATTTCCAAGCATTGTACAAGCATTGCCAGGAATTTCCCAGGCATTGCCCAGGTATTGCCTAGGCATTGTCCAAGAACTGCCTAGCATTATCCAGGCATTACCAGGCAGTGGAAGGCATTGCCAGGCATTTTTGTGGCATTGCCCAGGCATTGCCTGGCATTTCCAGGCATTCCCCAGGCATTGGCATGCATTTTCTAGGCATTCCAGGAATAATTAGGCATTTCCCAGGCATTGCCAGGCATTGTCCAAGCATTTTCAAGCATTGCTAGACATTGTCCATGCATTTCCAGGCAATACTAAAGCATTTTTATGCATTGCCCAAGAATTGCCTAGGCATTGCCATGCAGTGCCAGGCATTGCCCAGGCATTACCCCGGCATTACCAGGCATTGCCAGGCATCACCGTGCATTGCCAGGGATTGCTGAGGCATTATCCAGGAATTGCAAGGCATTGCCCAGGAATTTCCAGGCATTGTCGAGGAATTGCGAGGCATTGTCCAGAAATTCCCAGGAATTTTAGGCATGGTTTAGGCATTGCTGAGCATTGTCCAAGCATTGCTAGGAATTGCCATGCATTGCCGAGGCATTCCTTTGGCGGTGCGACGCTTTTCTTAGGCATTTGTAGGTATTGCCATGTAGTGCCTTGGAATTGCTCGGAATTGCCAGGTATTGTAAGGCATTGCCCAAGCATTGCCAAGATTTATCTAGGCGTTGAAACGTATTGCCCAAGCATTTCCTAGGCATTGCCAGGCATTGTCCAATCATTGCCATGCAATGCCCAGGAATTACCAGGCATTGCCAAGATTTGCCAAGCATTTCCAAGCCATTCCCATACATTGCCAGGCGTTGACCAGGCACTGCCAGGCATTGTCGAGGCATTGCAAGAAATATCGAAGCATTACACAGGCGCTACCACGGGATTGCAAGGAATTGACAGGCATTACCGAGGTGTTTCCAGGCATTGTCCAGGCATTGCCAGGCATTGCCAAGCATTGCCCAGACATTGGAAAGCATTGTCTGTGCATTGTCAGGCATTTTCCAGGCATTACCTAGGTATTGCCCAGGCATTGTAAGGAATTGCCTAGGCATTGCCAGGCATTGCCTAGGCATTGTCAGGGAATTTTTCATGCATTTCCAAGCGTAGCACAGGCTTGGCGAGGCATTGCCAAGGCATTGCCAGGCACTTCCCATGCATTTTCCTGCCATTAATGGACATTGCTAGGTATTGCCCAAGCATTACCAGGATTTCCCCACATGTTTCCCGAGCATTGCTTGGCATTGCCCATTTCCACGCACATCCCAGACATTGCCAGGCATTTCCTAGGCATTACCCACGCATTGCCACGCATTGCTCGAGCATTGCATAGCCATCACCAAGGAACTCCCCAGGTTCTGCCTAGGCATTAACGCATATTGTCCAGGTGTTCCAAGGTGTTACCCACGCATTGCTAGGCATGGCCTAGGCATTGCCATGGCATTGCAAGGCATTGCCAAGAATTGCCAAGTAATTGCCTCGCATTTCCAAGGCAGTCTTAAAAATTGTTAGGCATTGTCCGGGCATTGCCACACATTATTCAGGCATTACAAGGCATTGCCAATGCATTGCCAGGCATTGCCCACGCATTGCTACGAATTTCCAAGCAATTTCCAAGCATTTTTCCATGCATTTTCAGGCTTTGTCCAGGCATTGCTCAGGCATGGCTTAGGCATTGCAAGGCATTGCCGGGGCATCGGCAGACATTGCCCAAGAATTGCCCAGGTATTTCTCATGCATTCCCTGGCATCATAGGCATGGCCAGGCATTACCCAAGAATTGCTAGACACTGCCGAGGTATTGTCCACGCATTGCTAGGCATTGCCAGGCACTGCCTAGGCATTCCCAGGCACTCCCCACACATTTTTGAGGAATTTCAAGGCATTGCTAGGCATTGCCAAGGCATTGCCAGGCACTGCAAGGCATTTTTGACGCATTTCCAGGTATTACCCATGCATTGCGAGGCACTGCCAAGCGTTTCCAAGCATTGTTCAGGCATGGCTAGGCAGTGCTTACGCATTCCCAATTATTGCCCTGGCATTGCAAGGGATTGCAAGGCATTGCCTGGCATTGTCCAAGCATTCCCAATTATTACCCTGGCATTGTCGAGGCATTGACAAGTATTGCACAAACATTGCCCAGGCATGCCCTATACATTGCCAAGCATTGCCAGGCATCTTCCAGGTGGTGCCATGCATTCATGAGGCTTTGCTACACGTTTCCAGGGATTTCTAGGCAAAGCCAGGCATTTTCAAGATTTGTGGAGGCATTGTCGGGCATTGTCAGGACATTGCTGAGGCTTTGCCAAACATTTTCCAAGCATTGCTGGGCATTTTAAGGCATAACCAGGCATTGCCTAGGCATCAACACACATTCCCCAGGCATTGTCACGCATTGCTAGGCATTGCCCAAGTATTTTCCAAGCATTGCCTAGGCATTGCCAAGCATTGCCAGGCATTGCCATGCATTGCTAGGCACTGCCTAGGCATTGTCCAGGCATTGCTAGGCATTGCCCCAGCATTTTCCTAGGATTTTGCAGGCATTTCCAAGGCATTGCCAAGTTTTTCCAGACATTGCCTCCGCATTGCCAGACATTGCCTTCGCATTGCCAGACATTACTTTCGCATTACCAACGCATTCCTTTGGCATTGCCACGCTTTGCTTAGGCATTGGTAGGCATTACCAGGCAGTGCCCTGGCATTGCCCAAAACTGCCAAGAAGTGTACGCATTTTCTAGGCATTCCCAAGCTTTGCCTAGGTCTTTTCACGCATCGCCCAAGCATTGCCAGGAGTTTCCCAAGAATTGCTAGGCATTGCCAGAAATTTCCCAGGCATTCCCTAGGCATTGCCAAAACTTCCAAGGCATTGCAAATAATTACCAAGGCATTTCCAGACATTGCTAGGCATTTGCAAGGCATTTCCAGGCTTTGTCCATGCATTGCAAGGAATTTCCATGCATTACCAAAGCATTGCAGGAATTGCCCACACATTGCTAGGCATTGCCAAGGCATTCCCAGGTATTGCCAAGCATGGCCGAGGCATTGGCAAGCATGGTTCATGCATTGTCAAGCATTGTCCAGGCATTGCCCAGGCATTGCCCTGGCATTTTCCAGGTATTGCGAGGCATTGCCCAAGCATTACTAGGCATTGCACATGCATTTTCTATGCATTCCGAGGCATTGCACAGGCTTAACCAAGTATTGCTAAGGCATTGCCAGGCACTGCCCATTTATCTTCAGGCATTGATAGGCATTGCATGGCATTGCCTAAGCATTAGAGGAATTGTCAATGCATTACCTCGGCATTGCAAGGCATTGCTCAAGCATTTCCCAGGCATTGTTAGTCATTGCTAGGTGTTGCCCAAGCATTGCGAGGCATTGCCTAGGAAATTCCAGGCACTGCCCTGAAATTTCCAGGCATTGCATAGGCATTGCATAACATTTCTAGGAATGACCCAAGTATTTCTAGGCATTGCCCAGGAATTACTGAGGTATTACCAAGGCATTGCCCAGGTTTTGCCCAGGCATTGACACGCATTTCCCAGGCGTTGTCAGGCGTTTCCCAGACATTGCCCAAGAATTTCTATGCATTTCCCAAGTATTTCCCAAGTGTAGCCAGGCATTGCCAGGCATTTCTTTGGCATTGCCCGGGCATTGCAAGGCATTGCCAAGAATTGCCAAGGAATTTCAAACCAATGCCAAGGCATTCCCGAAAAATGTTCAGCATTGCACAGGAATTGTCACGGATTTTCCACACATTGCAAGGCATTTCTTGGCATCTCCAGGAATTTCCAGGCAATGCCCATGCATTGCCATGCATTACCACACATTGTTAGGCATTCCCCATGCATTATCACACAATGTCCAAGCATTGCCCGTGCATTTCCTGGGCATTGCCCATGCATTGCGAGGCATTTCCCAGGCATTGGGAGGCATTTTACAGGCGTTCCCCAAGCATTGCCCACGTATTCCCTGGCATTGCACAGGCATGGCCAAGCATTCCCAGGCATTGCCAGGCACTACCCATGCATTATCCAGGCATTTCTAGGAATTTCTAGGCATAATCCAAGTATTCCCACGCATTACCCATGCATTTCACAGGCATTGTCAGGCATTGCGAGGCATTTCCCATGCATTGCCCAATAGTTACCACGCATTGCTAGGCATTGCCTAAGCATTGCCACGCATTGCCCAGGCATTACCAGGTATTGCCCAGGCATTTTCAGGCATTGCCGAGGCATTTCCAGGCATTTCCTAGGCATTACTAGGTGTTGCTAGGCATTACCCAAGTATTGCCAGGCATTGCCCGGGCGTTCCTCAAGCGTTTCCAAGGCATTCCTTTGGTTTTTCCCACACAGTGACAAGGCATTGCCCAAGCATTTCATGCCAATGCTAGGTTTTGCCAAGAATTGCCAAGGCAATTTCAGGCATTGCCAAGGCATTCCCAGACATCATCGGGCATTTTCTAGGCATGTTCAGGCATTTCACCGGCATTGCAAGGCATTGCCCAGGCATTTGCAAACATTGCCCATGCATTGTCAAGAATTGTCCAGGCATTGCCTAGGCATTGTCCAGGTGTTTCCAGACATTGACCAAACATTCTAAGGCATTCCCTAAGCATTGTCCAGGTATTCCCTAGGCATAACTAATCATTACACAGGCATGGCCATGCATTGCCCAAGATTTGCCAGGCATTGGCCATGCATTGTCTAAGCATTGTTAGGCACTGCCCATGTATTATCACGCATTGGCCACACATTTCCCAGGTTTTGCCACGCATTGCCGGGCATTCCCCAAGCATTACTAGGCATAGCTAGGCTCATCTCGGGCATTGATAGGCATTGTCTTAGCATTACCTAGGGATTTCCAGGAACTACACAGACATTTGCCAAGCATTCTCAAGGCATTACAAAGCATTGCCAGACATAACCTAGGCATGGCCAGGCATTGCTTGAGCATTCCACAAAGGTATAGTTTGTCAACCCAAAGTTATGCACTCCACAATCAGTGTATCAAGAAATGTATTAATGTAATCATGGATTTATTTGTAATGCATTTCTTATCAAACATGAAAATAACAAGGGTAACTTTATGAAATAGAGAAGTTTTGGTTATTGATAAATGCTCACTGTTCTGTTCACTTCCCAATATAATCATGTGTAAATAGTTTTAAGGATGAGGTGATTGGTTATATATGATTCCACAGGCATTGCCTAGGTTTTGCTCAGGCATCGCCCATGCATTAACACACGTTTTTCAGGCATTGTGACTCCTTGTCCAGGCATTGCTAAGGCATTGTTAGGCATTGCCCAAGCATTTCCCAAATAATACCAGGCATTGTTAGGCATTGTCTAGGCATTTCTAAGTCATTACGAGGCATTGCCAAGAATTGCCAAGGCATTGCCAAGTATTGCCAAGGCATTCCCAGACATCCTCAGGCATTGCCTAGGCATTATTGGGCATTTTCCAAGCATTGCAAGGCATTATGTGGCATTTCCTGAACATTTCCAAGAATAACCCACGCATTGCTAGGCATTGTCCAGGCAATTCCAAGTATTGCCAGGCATTGCCCATGCATTGGCAAGAATTTCCCATGCATTGTTCAGCATTCTCTAGGCATTGCCAAGGCATTGCCCACGCATTTCCAGGCATTGCAGAGGCATGGCTAGGCATTGCCTTGGCAATGCCAAGCATTGCCCATGGATTGTCTAGAGATTGCTAGGCATTGCCAGGAGTTTTCCAGCTGTTACCAAGAATTTCCCAAGCATTGCCCAGGCATTGCCAGACATTGCCTAGGAATTTCCTAAGGATTACCATGCCTTGCTAGGCATTAACAAGGCATTGTTGACAATTTTCTGGCATTGCAAGGCAATGTAGAGGCATTTCCAAGAATGGCCCAAGCATTTATTGCCATTTTCCAGCCCTTACAAGGCAGTACAAAAGCATTGCTAGGCATTTTCTGGGAAATCCAGAGGCATTACCAAGGCATTGCCCAGGTTTTGCCTAGGCATCTCCCAGGCATTGACACACATTGTCCAAGAATTGCTAGGCGTTGCCTAGGGATGGCCTAGGCATTGCCAAGCATTTCAAGGCATTGCTAGGCATTGTCCAAGTATTGCCACGCACTGCCAAGAATTTCCAAAACCTTGCAAGGCATTGCCAAGGCATTCCTGACATTGCCAGGCATTGCCAGGCATTTTCCATGCATTGTAAGGCGTTTCCTTGCATTGTCCAGGAGTTTTCCACACATTCCCTTGCATTGCCGAGGCATTTCCAAGGCATTGCCAGGAATTTCCCAGGCATTGGCAAGCTTTATCCATGCATTCTGAGGCATTATCAACGCATTGCCAAGGTATTGCAAGGCATTACCCAGACATTTTCCGAGCTATGGTTAATCACCCTACATTCATACACTCGACAGTTGGTGTATCAATAAGTGTATTCATGTATGCAAACATTTTTCAGAGAACAGCAACATCAATTCGTGTAACTAGGGCCCAGATATGCATGTATTGTAAAAGGTTTCAGTTATCATGGATTGTATGTACTGCGTACTAGTTTTCTTTACAAGTCTACGTTCACTTTCATGTTCACATCCCAATAAACTCGTCAATTCATAGATTCAGCGGTGGGGTGATTGGTCATACATGCACTCCAAGGCATTGCATGAGGATGGTCAGGCATTGCCCAGGCATTGCTAGGCACTGCCTATTCATTGTCAAGGCATTGCTAGGCATTCATTGGCATTGCCCCGTTCATTCAAATCTACATTATTCTTCCCGTTACATACCTCCAATACATTATAGTTATTTGGGGGAGAAGGGGTGGGCTTGGCAAGATCATTCTCACAAAACATGCCAATCTAGAGACTTCTGCATCCACGCAATACACACTCTGATCCCCTCCTAGACAACCCCTTGTTGGGGGGGTGGGAACCACCATCGACTTATTGAAAGTCGCATGAATCACTTCTGCGTCCCCTTTCAAACATGAAGCAAACTTATGGGATAGGTTGTTTTGTAGTACCTTACATGTTTTGATATACTGGACTTTCTACAATACTGAGTATAAGAAGTTACAATGCCCACAATGACTTTGAAGGAAAAAAACTAGTGAAGATGGAAATTTGTGAACATAAAATGATTTTGAGGTGAAAGGTTCTAGTGTTGAACAGAGCAGGAAGAGGGTGAGGCCGTAGGTGAGACAACGGATGAGAGCGGAGGAGAGAGGAGATGGGTGGTGTGAGGTCTAACTCCGGGAGATAGCCGCCACCGAGAGCTGGGTGGCTCTCGGTTCTCGTGAGGGGGGAATGCTGGGAGTTAGCCGAGGGGCCAACTTTGGCTCTCGACTGTGTGAGGGGGAGAGAGCTCTTAAGTGTTGTGAGGGGAAGGGCTCTTGAGAGCTATGATGGAGTGGGCTCTTGAGAGCTGTGAGAGGAGATCGAGGCAGAGGGAGTTAGTTTGGAACAAGGATCGAGACAAGAATTAGAACTTTTTTTAGAACATAATGACCAGAGCGAGCGAGCCACGCTGACCCCTATCTTATCGCGTGGCTCAACTCGCGTGGTTTGCCACACAGCCTGGCAAACCACGTGTAGTACACACAACTCGCTCGAGCAAAACACATAGCGTAACCTAAGAAACACCCAAACTTTGGATGAGGAAGTTGTACGCAAAGTAGGCGACAGTACACCACATAAAAGTAGGACTAACCTAGGTGCACTAACAATGGTTTGCTTCTTTAAGATTTAGGATTGTTTATGACAACATCATGTAAACCATCATCAATTGAAGATTGTATCTTTTCATTGAGTAAACGTTGAAGGAAGAAACGTATTCAAGAAAGTATACTCTTAGGAAGTAAAGATATTAGTAGTTTATTGTATGTAGGTTGCATAGTGTATGAAAATCGCTTCATCAGCCATACCTCAAGATGAGACACATGGAAAAAGTCCTCCAAGACAAGATAGGGAGGAAAGAGAGAGAACCGAGGCAAGACGGTACACATCATGCTAGAGAATGTGCACATTAATGGGAGCATTATGTGACGAGAAAACTTGCTCTAAATCCCAAAACTGTTGTGTATTGGAAATGAACCAAGCAAAGACAAGGAGAAGAGTAATTGTAGTGGTATAATATTGTTTCGAGCAAAGAGTTAGTAAACATTTGCAAAAAATCCTCACAAACCCTTATGAATCCTTGGAAAGCCAAGAAAAATGTATTACAACCTTGTAAACCATTGTAGCCACTTGGAAACCATGGTACACCCTAGAAAACCATTGTTGATCCTCGTGTTCCATTGTAAATCCTTTAAAAACGCCGTGAAATCCTATGAAGAGGTGCAAACCTTTTGCAAATGGTGTGAACCATTACATTAAACTTGTCAACACTTGTAAAGGTCTGTGAGGGATTGCAAGTGCTTACCGACATTTGAAAGTATTTTCAAGGGTTTTCATAAATCCTCAGAGGTTGACAAGACTTGGAAGGGCTTGCTTGGATTTAAAAGAATAAAGATGGAATGACAACAGTACAAAAGGGTTAAGTAGGATCTGCAAGTGTCTAGTAGGGATTGCAAGAGGTTGAAAGGGTATGCAATGGCTAACAAGGGTTCATAAGGAGGGAATCTAAGCTCCATTCTCTTCCCATCCAAACATCTTTATATGATTACTTCACAATAAGAGCAACAAGTGTGTATTGAACATGGAAACGATGCAAGTGATGTGTAACACAAATAACTTTTTGCTGATGGTGACCAACATCCTTGATTTTGCAAAGTTTACAAAATGTTGTTGAATGGAACATTGTGGATTGTTTTTGGCTATGTAAAACATTTGAACATGAAGAAATCCATCAAAGTTACCATTATATTTAACTTAAAATGTTTTCTAGTAATCCATGACCTATCAATTTTGGAATTAATGTTTGCTTTGAGGATTTGTTTTTGCCTTGATTTGTCGGAAACGTTTTGGAATGGATGCACTTAAGCTCTTGTTTTTTCAACTTGCATCCAAATTTCCACACGCAAAAAAACACATATTTTAGCAACCTCTTTACTTGTACTATAGTGAAAATGATTTCATTATCCCCTAATGATTTCTTTAATTCTTGTAGCCAAATTCTTGCTATTGACCATGTCTCCTCTTGATACCAACAGTGTGTTTCGGTTCATGTCTCCTCATGATACCTATCAAGATTTGGACAATGTGGATGGGTGAATTTCTACGGGATTCTGGAAAGGGAGGGCATGGATGTGAAAAACTGAAACATTTGTATACATTTTTAGATCACATAGAGAAGACTATGAAGTGTTTCCTGAACCCGCTACAAGGAAATAGCAACAATTGTAGACTTGTGGACCCACAGGGTGCCGGCCTTGGGTGCCTTGAGACTAATGATTGAAAACCAGACCTAGAGTAGACAGCTTGTAGAGCCACTAGCTTGCACCAAAGAAGGTACTTGCTTCTAGTGTTAGAGGTTGAGGCTTGTAGAGGTAGATTGTGGAGGCATATGAAGGAATTTGAAGGTATGTAAAGGTATAACTAGTAACCTCCAAGATAGAGGTTATGGGGACTCCAACTTTGACTCTAAGAGCACCTGGAGGGTCAGTTGAGGCCTCCAAACTACGCAATAAAAGGCTCAGTCCGGCATTAGAGATCCATCACTCAGAATTGTGGCTTGTACCTTGGACCTTGGACCTTGGGCCTTGGACTTTTCACCTTCTTTGTGGGTCCAAAGGTCATAGAGATTATATTCTCTTGCTGAAATCTTGTGGAGATGGAGTCCTCCTTGTCCTCTGATGAGAGGCCGAGTGTTATTGTAGTAGAGGAGAATGTTTTCCACAATGTGGAGATCAATGAAAAACCTCCATCAGTTTTTGCCACATGAGGAACACCTCAACAGGCACCAATTGTAGATGAGTTTCCGTTGTTAAATCTTGCCAATTTGGAATTTGATGATGATGACAACTAGAGGCCTGGTTTTGTGGATGCTCTGAGCAAAGGAATAATTTCTTCCTTTCTTTTTCACTACCAATGCTCCCACAAGAGGCACTAATGGAGCAGGTAGTAGAGATGGTGCCGAACAACGTGGGAAAAGTGGAGTTATCAACTTATGTAGCACCGATGGGTGGAACCATGATAGAGCCTTTACGCAAGTTCAAAGCCATGGATCATCCTACTCTATGTTACGGCATGAGGCGCAGAAGACTTTGTTCTTTGGCTTTGTTGTACAAAGATAATGCTAGAATGAGTGTTGTGACAATGGTTAAAGACCAGAATGATAATGAAACTACATGTTTGGTGCCTCTAGGGTACACCCAACAACAGTGGGCATGGCTTTGACGACAACGGGAGCTTAGGGTTTGTTGATAAGCAAGGGATACAAAAGTGGAGATTTTATTGTATCATCCACTCTTGAATAGGACTCCACAAAAGGGTTGGCCATTGTCTAGGGAATTCATGTTGAACTTGTAATGTTTTTAATGCACAATGCCGAATATTTTGTCATAACACTGATCTTCAAAACATCATGATGATTTTTTCTTTTGAAAACACCTTTTGAAAAAATGTTCAGGTCCACAGAAGGTAGTGAGCTGTATCGCTAGCCTTCACGAACAAAGGTGGAGTATTCAACGCCTTCCAAAGGGTATCAAAATGCTAGCGGCTCCTTGTCATCAAGTGAGAGTTGTACTCTTCCAAAGATTTGCTAGACATGTCAATGTGCAAACTGTTGAGTCACGTGTGAATGTGTGGAATGGTTGCACAATTAAAAGCTTCGTTGGCTAGTCTTGAAGAATCCGGCTGATGCCTGCTGCATCAACTGGAAAATGTGTTGATTTTTGAGCTACATCGGCTAGTGTTGTGGATGATGGGGCTACTGTAGATGATATGAGGGATATTCACCTTCTCTTAATCCATCTCTTCCAGTTGCTGTTGGAGATGATGGAGCCATTGCAGAAAGCACTTTTTGCTCTTTTATTCCGGCTTGGTCAACTAGCGAGTAGATTCTTACAAAATTCTCTGCCATCCTCATGGAAAATGTTACGGTCAAACCAGTTTCATTTACTGGTGGCATAGTTGTGGTTTTTTAGAAGGATCTTCATGATCTTTTGTCGTAGCATCATCAGGTGGTGATACAGTTGCGGTTAAAGTGCGAAGAGTTTCATGCACTTTTATTCCAGCTTCTTCATGTTGTGGCACAGTTGTGATTGACGTAGAAAGAACCTCACAATCTTCTATTCCAACTCTGTCATTTGGCGGCATAATTGCAATTGACGCATAAACAGCTTCACGCTCTTCTATTTCAACTTAACTTCCATTTTTTTGTGAGAGTGCATGTTAGTGTCTAATATGGTTGTAAATAAATCCATTGTTTTTCTAACTTCTTCAGCTGGTTTGTTGTCAGAAGATGTAACAACATTTTTTGCCCCCATAGGTAGCTCTGTTGTTGTTCTAGCTTTGTCAATCGGATTGGCGTAGCAGCGTTTGCTGCCGTTGCAAACAAATATCCTACTAATCTGGATTCTTTAGCTTTTTTTGTCAAATGATGCAGAAACATTTGATGCCTCAATAAGCAAATGTATTGATATTCTATATTTGTTAGTCGTTTTGTTGTAATGAGTTGGAATAGTGTCCATCATTTCCATGGAAAAATCTTTTATCATTCCTCCTTCATCACTTGGTTTGTTGTAAAATGTTGCAGTCATGTGTGCCATTGTAAAGAGAAAATCTACTACCATTCAACCTTTGTTAGCTGTATTTTTGTATAATGTTGTAGCAGTATTCGTTCACGCGTAAGGAAAACTTGGCGTCCTTCCAGCTTTGTCAGCTGGTAAGATTGGGAATGTTGCATCCGTGTCCATTCCTTTCTAAGGAAAATCCGCTTCTATCCTTGGTGATGTTCTAGTTTTCTTTGCTGAGATTGTGTCCAATGTTGTAATAGTATCTGCAAATTTTGTGAATAGATATGTTGCTTTTTCACCTTCATTAGCTTGTAGTGCGTAAGACATTGCGGATGATTTTGCTTCTTGTGCTAACCGTGTGGATTCTTTCTGTAGGCTTAAAGCATCCTCCTCAAAGCTGAGGCAAAGACTCCTAAGCCGCTTAACAAACATGGATTGGAGTGGAGGGATGCCCGTAATCAATTATACATCCTGAGAGGGTAGGCTTGTAGCAATAGCCTGTTGTTGAACGCGTTGGAATTTTGCAACCACTTTCACATCGTAGATGTCATCCACCTTGCCTTGCATGGTGTTGCAGAGTTTTGAAAGCATTTACAGTCCTCAAAGGCCGTCACTCTGCACAAATGACAAGTTAACATTTGTGGAATATGGACGGGTGAATTTGTAATGAAATGAGAAACTTGAGGCTTTCAAAGGTAAAATCTAGAGGCGTATGATGGAATCTGAAGATTTGTTAAGCCAAAATATGATGTCTGAAGGCCTATGAAGACATGTCAAGGCATGCAGGTCTGAATGAGCTCAGCCACTTAGGTAGGTTTTCCTTGAAGTTGAAGGGACACTTGGAAGTTGAAGAGTCGCTTGTAACGGAAAGGTCACAAGGAGGTTATAGGAGGTTGTAGTAGTAAGTTCACCAGCCAGCCTTGAAATGGAAGATGAAGGATCATAACCTGAAAGGGCCTCCAAGGGTACCTTAGATATTATTAAATGTAAGGAGTTTGAACCTTGCCTCCCTCCATCATAGGAGGTGAATTTTTGGTCCCTCTGGAGAAGATTAAATGTACCACAAGAATTGAACCCCAACTTGGCCATCAGGAATGGGTACATCACAATAGTACAAATGGTGCCTACTACAATTCAAGAGTATTTGTACATAACAAAAAACCGAAGTTCTTATGTGCATCATCATTTTCATGAATGTGTTGTTGAATTGTACGATTTTATACAGATTTAACCAAAGCTCAAAGTCTCATGAAAAAATACACACCACTGCCAAAAGAAGAATGAATACAAAAGGACTTTCCACGTACTTCTACAAAACAACATAGGGGATTTCTCGCCAAAGCTATACTCATGGGTGCTTAGAAAAGAAATCGTGTGATATTACTCTTACTTCTACAGCTTTTCCAGTCTTTCACTTTAAAACAAAGAACCACTTTTGAGCCATGTGGAGCAATGTTTTCTCCATGTTTTGTAGAGATGCACTAATTAGAAAAGGAGAATTGAAGGACAGTGAATGTATCTTCCTTGGCAAAAAAATAGAATACAACACCCACACACACACACACACACACACACACACACACACACACACACACACACACACACACACACACACACACACACACACACACACACACACACACACACACATACACACATACACACAAAAAAACACAATACATACACATAAAACCACACATGTATAGAGTACATCGTGGCTAAAGTTGATGAAAAAACACGTCAAGCATTGTTTCCACTGATGGGAGTAAGCGATTTTGAAGAGGCTTTGTACTCATCTTTGTAGTAAATCATTGTCTTGTTTTTGTGAGAAAACTCTGATGTGAATTTGAGTAACATTATGATCCTCATAAGTTTTGCCACACAACCATCTCCCCGTCTGAGGTGGTGAACATTTACTAGTGAGATACAAAAATTAGATAACATTTATGTGGATTTGCCTCTTCTTGCTACCCCTTCATCAGTCAACAATGATTTCATGCAAAATGCATGGAAATCGAGGTTTCCACCATACACAAGATTGGGCCCCAAATTATCATGGTGTGCGCATTATCAAATGTTTTCTTATGTGATGCATCTAAGTTTTCATATTTTTTAATTCATGTGTATAGTGATGAGAGGGTTTTCTTGCTTGTTGAGACCTAGGTACATGCTTGTCTTAATGTCTCAGAATACCCAATGCTGTGTGATTGAGATCTTGCACCTTGAAAACATTTTGTGTTATTACACATGTAATTTACTATGTTCCATCTGCAGTATGGGAAAAAAACTACAACTTATTGTGTTTTGTTCCATAGATCAATGGCTAGAGTATGTTCAATTGCTATGATTGAAGAAATTGTGATGGATTCTACATTGGGAATTTCTCATTCATTCATATCCTAAGTGTAATGCATTTTATACAATTTATGAAGGCAAGCAAGGCATATGTAGATTTGGTGTAAATAATGGGTTTACCTTTTGTGGTGAGTGGTAGAGTGAAGTACACGATTTTTCATAAACGTTTGACAAAAATCAATAGCATTAATGATTTTTAGCACATGAAGTGATTGAATTCATAATGTTTTAATGTTATTTAATTCCTACTGAAGTTTAAGTGATAAGGTCATTCCTTCTAAACTAAATTTCATAAGTTAATTCAAAACAATCATTTGGATATATTTATATATGGCTTATGGCAGAGGTTGGGCCACATCTGTACCCATGCAAATTAAAACATATCGGAGTCTCAACACAATGATTGACAGGACATGTTGAGTATAGGAATGTTATTCCCTCACATATTGTTTCTAGTATTTTGCAACCATTCTATTACCTCTACATCGTAGTAGATTTCTTCATTCCCCAATGACTATGGTAATTTCCGTCTTACAGTGTGTATGTAAAGAATTATGAGTGGATTTTCTTACATGTTTTGTATTATTGTAGCATGTTCATTGGTTTAATAGTTGCATGCATCAGCCAATTCTCAAATATTGTGCCCCATGTTGGAGACAACCATTCATGCTACATTTTTATGATTGTGTGGTATGGCCACTACCAAGTGTGGTATGTCGAATATGAGACTACGACCCAAGAAAAAAACCTTTGGGCACCAGTTGCAAGCAATTATTTGAATCGTGTGTTTGCCAAGAATACACCCATGGTGGAAAATGGAACAATGATGTAGCCACCAGATGCATGGTGCACAAAGTTACTCATGATGATGGGCAAATATTCATGGAATTAGAACATGCAATCATGCAGCTTGAAAGCTTTAGGCTCCTTGGAAGGTATTAGAAACATATTCCTTTAATTAATGAAACAAAATGTGGAAATGTTCTTGGCATGATTATGAATTTATATCTTGGCTTTGCTTGGCAAATGCAGATATTTTTATTCGGTTTAGTAGAATTACGTTCAAAATCTCAATATGTGTCATTTTCATTTTCAATTGCAAGACATCTAAGAGTTTTTTTAAAAAGTTGGAAGTTAGAGGGAATGATAATTCATGTATGGGATGGTGGAAAATATACTTCAAATTTTAAAAAATATAGTCGTAACATCAGTTTAAATTAATATGAATGAGCTTTACGAGAGGTGGAAAGTGGTTGTGCTTCAACAGAAGCGTGCAAAAGTGAGGCCTAAGATTGTATTCCAATTTGACAAAGTTGAAATCTTGTTTAGAAGTTCATCCAAAATCTATGATGGAGAGGAGGGTCAAAATTTCAACTATGGCCATGAACTTTGCTTTTGGTCAACATGCACACATCCATGGAAGTTAGCCGCAAGCTTCCCCCTTTTAAGGTACTGAAGAAATGAATGAATGCATTAATACTATGGTAATTAGGATGGTAGAATGTCTATACGTCTCATCTCTTGACACCTTCTATATGAACCATTCATTGTTGTTGAGGAATGTTAGATGAATGCTACACACAAGGATGCCACTGATACAAAGTCACGTGAAGTAGTAAAGGGATTTTTAGTGAAAGGGCTCTTTCATATGCTGAACTTAATGCAATGTGTTGAAATTCGATTTGTTAAAATGAATACTTCAAATTATCAAATTATGTGTTTAATGATGACAGATTAGAGTGAGGTCAAAGTGGAACCAGATTTGATATTTTGGAATGTAATGTATCATGTGAAGGTAGATACTCGTTTAGCAAAGCTATTTCTATTGCTACCCCATTGGAGTCAAGTGATAATGTAGCCAAGGGAAGGTGGCCTGAGATTGTATCACCGAGGAGAATCCTTGAATGATAAGTAACGCTTATTGTATCTAAGTGATTTCATGCATCTTAATAGAATAATGAAATAGTCACAAGCCCCTCAAAACGTTCACATGACTGGCCTATACCAACCAAGGATCGAGGTTAAAGTTGTTATGAATATGAAATGGTTTTCATCTATTGAACCTACACTTGAAAAAACAATTACTTGTAATTGAACCTACAAATCCTCAAAACCATGGAAAAATACGATGATATGGTTAATTCATGATTTTGTTTTCCAAGAATTTGAATGAAAAATTGATTACTACGAAACCATTATGATTTATACTTTTCTATTATTTGTATGTGTATTCAAGGCAATTTTTTCTTTCATTACTTTGTAATCATTTTGGGATAAAATGGGAATATGAATTCATTTATATTTAGAGTTCGGTGCTTTTTCTCTCTTGAACAAGTAGTGTTGATTAATAAACACCACTCTATATCAATTGCTTGATAGAATTCCAATGTTTGAATCCATGGAGATCATTTCCATCATGGTTGCATTTTCATTCATGTTAGCTGTGCTCTTATTTCTTTTGTTGTACAGGTCTTGTCAAAACTAAGCAATAACGGCTTCTGTAACTACGCTTTCCTATGTAACCGATAAGAGAGGTGATATGCTCAACGATGCTCACCAGGATCTGGTGGTTAACCTTTCCCATGACCACCATGGCAATGTTCAAGTCATTCTTCCATAAATTCACTTCTAAAGAGGACCATGAACTTGTTGGACGTGCGCTAGTAGTTGCAATGCATCATGTATCTCTCTAGACTCGGCGTGGTTCCAAGTTTGGTGAAAATCTCAATCATTTGTTACACGGTGTGTACATGAAGGTTAACTGCATGATGGGTGATTTCACTTAATGCAATGTTGTGTTGGGATGCATGATGAATATAAAAAAAGTTTTTTTTTGTGTAAAAAACATTCTTGTATACATTGTGGAATTTTTAATGAGATTGAGTCTTAATTATTCCTCATTTCATGTGGTGTTTACGTGAGTATTGCATGTAGGAAAGTGAATATTACATGTCTAAAGAATATGGAACATTAGGAAAATTAACTAGAAAAAGTTGAAGAAAGTGGGGAACGCAGGTAGAAGAATAAAATTTAGGTCATCAACTTAGTTAAACAAGGAAAGGGGTTTGAGAAAAAGGCATGAGTAGAACGTGGACGGCTTTGATCAGTAAAGATTGTTCTTACCATTGCAAAATTACGAGGAGGAACCTTTCCCTTCTTGGAGACACATCCAAGCTGCTTCATGAGAGCGGCTAGAATAAAAGCTACTCGTACACATATCAATTCAAATAGGTTTTTATGATGCGTGCAAATATGGCTTCAGTAATCATTGAATAACTGTGGACAATCATCTCTCCAAACTGCTCCAAAGTGAAAAAAAGAGTTATTTTGCTGAACACATAGGCTAAAAAACATTGCGTTTATATCATCAATTTTTTTAACAAGAGAAAGAGGATAATGATGTAGCATCTAGTTTTTTCATTTATTTGTGTTGTTTTTTTCAATGAAAGAAACCTGTTTTTAGTCCTCTGATCTGGTTTGGAGCAATGATGATAGTTCATTCTGGTCCTTTGAATTAATGACCTAGAAGTATTTGATGGTTGAAGGATTGAAGATGAGATGCAAATAAGTTTTTCAAGAGCCGCTGTTCACCATATTCATTCCCTTTTGTGCTGTGCATTAATGGGTGCTTTCCACAGTTGTCCAGCATTCCGGGGTTGAAGGCAATGTTGAGTGTGCCGTCGCTTCTACCCCCGATCGTAGCCGGTGGGTACAGATTTCGTGTTTAGAGCAATCTCCAGAATTAGTCCTGTCCATTCGGCAGCTCACTCGTTTTTAAGTACTCAGAAGTGGGAACACCTGTGAAATCGAAAGCTTTCATTTGCCAGTCCAACCTATGGCCTCATCCTCCTATGTATCTGCACTGTGACCCACGGGATGCAATCAAATCCAAACAATACGAGTCTGTACCGAATCGAGAGAAGCCGACGTCTTCTGCGGGAAGACGTCTTCTCTCGGAGAAGACGTTGCTTGCGGACTTATAATGGCCAAGATCGGATCGAATCGTAGTGGTCGGAACCTCAGCATGGAATGAGCAATCCCATCTGCCCTCTTGTTGCGGTTCCATCGCAAAAGTGGTGCCAGGGAATTGCTCCACAGCCCATTCCAACAGGCCCGAGAGCAGCAGCAAACCAACCAAACTAGTGGTCTGGTTCACATGGCCGAAATTCGGCACGGAGTCTACACCTCGTGGAGGTTTGGCGAAGTCATCATCAGGGTTTCATCACTCCCGAAGAATTAAAGAGTGGAACGTTCTCGCGCGTGGGAGGAAGCGGAAACCGCAGAATTCCCGCAAACAACAACCTCGGGGTGACGCTAGCGTGGCAGTTGTTGATTGACTGAAGCTTTTAAAAAAACTGTTATGTGATAGACAAAAGCAGTTGAATGCGCGAATCTCATTAACAAAAACTTCCACTGAAAGTTTTTAAGTACTTAATTGAAACTTTTTGCCGCACTTCCTCAATGAACAACAGAACATGACCAACCGGGGTCGGGAAGACTGGGTTCGAATCCGGCCTCTGCAATGGCCACTGCTCAATAGCATTTGCCAAAGATACTATACGGAGGTCAGGAGGCAGAAGAAACCGCTGCGGAATCCGCGGTCATGTGGATAGAAGAATCAGCGACAGTAACCTAGGCAAGTCACTTTCACGCTAATCCAGCCGTGCCGATTCACGGTGAGTGTGGACCATACAAGAACTTCAAGCAATCTTACATTCTCGCTGTCTCAAGGACTACACAAAAAAATTCAAAATAAGGTGTTTTCACTTCCAAACAAAAAAACAAGGGCGAATCAAATAAAAAGCAACGTTTAGTAACTTCCCTACATGAACAGCCATCATGTCAGTTTCCTTAAACCTACAACATGTGTGTTTTTCTCCATCCGATTTTAGCCAGCTTCTATGCAAGGAAATAAATAAATAGAATAAAATGATTTCTACCCTTTCCAAATGGCCATTGGAATTTTGAAACGATGGAGTCATATCCATTTTGAACCTTTGTCATGTCATCTTTCTGAAAACAAACATGCCATATACATTCATTGAATTGTAACCAATCGTTTAAAATAAACTGATAAGTCAATCACTCTCTTCACATTAATATGAATGAAAAATGTATATAATGTAATTCTGGACATTAAATTAATAAATGCTGAAAACAAATACTGAACATGGCTATGAACGGAAGTTTCAAATTCATTTTTCCATATGATGAAAATGATTAAATAATCTCTTTTCTCACCCACCAACACAGTTCTCTGGCAATGAGAAGTAAAAACACTATTAGCACATGCAAGGTGATTTGAAACATGGCCATGAAAGAAAGAGAATTCCAAAAGTCAAGTGCATACACAAATTTCCTACAGCAGTACCATTTAGTTCAATATTCAGCCAATTTTATGCAATCTAGTTAGTGAATTCTCTTACATTGTCTTATGTGTCACGTTAAGGCATTAAGTGCTTGGCCTACTTCAATGCCTCCGTGAAGTGTTTGGCTAACTTAACACAAGTCAAACTTCCTCTGACATAATATCACAACTAATACATACATCAAGGTATAGCTTTCAAATATCATTACGATTCTTGCCAACCAAACAAGCCCAAGTACATCAAGCACCTTGTAAAAAGCTACTCACTCATTTCTTCCCAATCTTCTTATATCAACAAATAAAAACGCCTTATCTCTCCTATTCAAAAAAAAAACTCAAAAAAATGTCTGAAAACAAAAATTTCAAATTGATGAATAAGGCAGCAAAAGGGGGAGGACGGCGCGGGTGGAGGGTGAGCACGGGGTGGGTGGAGAGAGAGCTGAGTTTTGGCTTGACACTTGGCTCTATAGAGCTGAGAGGGGGATCGAGGCGAGGGGAGTTGGAGTAAGGCGAGTATCAACAGTTGAATTTAGGGAGTTTTTTAGAAAGAATGAATGGAGCCAACAAGTGCAGTTCACCCATATCGGGTCATGTAGCACTGCTCTCATGGTTCACCACCAATCGTGGCAAACCACATAGAGCTCACAAAACTCTCTCAAGAAAGCATAACCCAAGAACCAAGCAGAGAGCAAGATCTACGTCTTAGGCTACTACATAAGGAAAACGGTAGAACTAATCTAGAATTGCTAACAAAGGAGCGACAAATGTTTTTTACTTCGAAATCATAGCGCAAGCAAGGGTAGGTGGCGCAAGTAAAAAGCTTGAACACCACTGCACTAGCCAAAATGAGTGGTAAGAGAGAGACGGCCGGTAGAGGCAAAGCACATGCCGCAAGAAACAGAGAGAGGCACCACATGAGAGACACTCACCACCCCCAGCGCACAAAACACATCGAGGACAATGACCCGCACATCGTCGAAAGCACTTAGCCAGGATCACCCCTAGAAGCAAACACAACGGAAGCAACCCATCCAAAGCACCCCATCAAAAGCAGCCCACCAAAAGCTTAGACAATGCCACTAGAAGTACCCGCCATAGTGAATACGGCTGGAAGCACCCCCTAAAGCACCAGAGCAGAAGCAACCCACCGAAAGCACCGCACCATAACCACCCCTTGAGAAGCACCCAAAAAAAACTCAGATAATGCCACTTGCATCCAACTAGCTAAGGCGACCTGCCCGGTGATGGGCGCCCTGTGCCACGGCAACAGTGTCAAGGACCTGCACTCCACAAACTAGAGGCACAAAGCAAAAGAGGAGCAGGGTGCACATGAGGGACGAGGGGAAGGGTAAGGCATGGACAAGGGCTAGGTGCGGGGGGGAGAGCCGCCAGCAAGGTAGGCAAGCTGAAGAACCTGTACAGAGTGGAGGGGAGGGGAATAAGAGGGTAGAAGGGAGACAATCATCAGATGATAACCATGTGATGCCAACAATAGCAACAGGAGGGGTGAAACACGAAGGGGGAGGAGAATCAGTCAGCCAAGGGGAGGGTGTTAAGACCAATCGCTGTAATCTCAGAGGCAAAGGCAAGATAGTGAAGAGCCTTGGTGAGGAAAACAAAAAGCTCCAACACCTCAACGATGAAGTGAAGAGAGACATCGCTAGCAACAATGACATCATGCAAGTAGTGGTGCTTGACGTTGAGGTTCTTTGTACGGCGGTGAAGCGCACTGGTGTCCTTAGTGATAGCTAGACTGCTTTCATGGTCAGTGTAGAGAGGCATTGGCAGCGTGGAAAGACGCAATTCACCAAGGAGGGGGCGGAGCCACACAGCCTCAACGGTTGCCCCACCCAAGGTTTTGAAAATGGTGTTGCCCGCTTTGCAAAAAATGGAGCCCTGCTTGTCGCTACGCCAGGAGACAGCAACAGCCTTGTGAAGGAAGACAAATCCAGTACAGCTTTGAGTATCTCCATCGCGGGCGTAATCTTTGTCTACGTTACCCTCAAGAAGAGGCACACTAGAAGCACATGGAAAGACAAGGTCAATGCGGGCAGACCTGATGACGTAGCGCAAGACATACGCACTCGCATGAAAGATGTGCCGTTTGGGGATCTCATGTGTACTGAGCAAGAACATTCACGGCGTAGGTGATGTCCAAACAAGTGGTACCGGTCCGGTATGTGAGCGCCCTAATATCTGAGTGAAAGGCCACGACAGAGTTAAGGACACCCAATGCAGTGTCATCGTCAACATGGAGGGCGAGCTTGTTGCTTGGTGACATTGGAGAGGAGGCACCAGGAAGGGGCCGCAACAAGTCAACGACAGAGGAGAAACATCAACAAGAGTGAGGATGTAGTACTCCTAATGGAAAAGTAGAGGGTGAGGGAGACGCTCGAGCTACATCTCGAGAAACATGGCCGCAAGGCCAAGGTCCTTCATGTGTTACGCCGAGGAGAGGACGTCCTTGGCCACAAAGATCGTAAAGGAGGAAAGTAATGAGGAGGCCGTCAAAGTACACCGGAATGAAGGCGATCATCGCAAGCGTGCCCCCAACAAAGAGTGAAGGGTTGGAATCGCTAGGACAGAAGCTCCCACGAATAAGAGTGAAGGAGAGTTTCTCGTTTTTTTCTAGCAACAAAGTGACTAACAAAGACCGTACAATGCACGAAAAAGGAGAGACATGTCTAGTGAGCCATTTGAAAAACAAGGAGACAGAACCATGTCAAGCTCCTCTTGGAGACGTCCGTGGAGCAAGGCATTGTTCACGACCATGTGGTGAAGCTTCAACTATAAAGAAGCGACCTCATAGATGACAATGCAACTTATCCTAAAGCAATCGACCGAGGCATAAGTGTTGCCAAAGTCAACGTTAGGGATCTAGGAGTATCCCTTGACTGTAAAGCAAGCCCTGTACCGGTCGATAGCGCCGGTGGCGATGAACTTTCTATGGAGGACCAACTTGGCCTTGATAATTGTGTGACTAGGGGGAAGGTCAAGGAGCTTAAGTAGGCCGTGGTCAGAGAGTGGAGCTAACTGTGCCTGGAACTTTGCGTGTCACGCAGTGGCATCAAGACGAGAGAGAGCATCGGCAAGCGTGAGAGGGTCAAAGTCGCTAGTGGGCATGGGGAGAGAGTCCGTAGGAGGGGCAATGGTGACAGCAAGAGCACAAGCAACAATCACAAGAGCATTGATAAAGTGGTGGTCAGTGTAGCATCCATTACATGATAAAAAAATAGGTGAAAAAAATTGACGACCATGGGCGTGACGCGGGTGAAAGGTGTATGGAAGGAGAGGACGGGGCGGAATGGCGGACGAAGGAGAAGCAACAAGATACAAAATCAGGTGGGGAGACCCGGCAAAGGTGGTGGTCAATGAGACAAAGGGAGGGAGAGGGAGAGGGGGGAAAGAGCGGGCAGCGAGATTACTACAGAAGACTCTATGCAAGAGGCAGAAGTGTTTGGAGTGGGACTGGACAGGATAGTAGCCGAAAGAGATGAGGGGAAGGGCGAGGGGGAGGAGAGTGTAATAGAAGAAGAGGAGGAAGCAAAGGACGTTGGGGCGGGCAAAGAGGGGTAAGAGGGTGGGGACTAGAGTAAGGGCAATGGAGGGAGAGGAAAGGCAATGAGCCAAAGGGGAGGGACTCGGGAGGCAGAAGCGTCAGAGGAAACACAAGGGGGTGGGGGGAAAGAGGGGCAAAGCAACAAGCAAGAGCGCAAGCAGTGCGGGAGCGAGTGCATGAGGAGGCAAGAAAAGGAGGGGGTGGAGTGCCAAACATGGAGTCAAAGGAAGGGAGAGAGGAGGAGGGAGGAGGGGAAGGGGGAGAAGGGGTAAGGAGGGGTGGGGAAGAGGAAGGATGGGGGCAAACAAGGGCAATGGGAGAAGACGAGGGAATTATGGTGGGATGAGGCCAAGAAGAATGCTCACGCATCTAGGAAAGGGGGCGAAAACAAGAAAGAGGTGGCGGGAACAAAGTAGGGTCTGGCAGGCAAGGAGAGGAGGGAAGACGAAGGACAGTTGTGGGTGGGGGAGGATGTGGAGAGAGAACAATATGGAGGCCAAGGGTCTCAGAAGGATGAACACAAAAGAGGGAAGACAAGGATGTGGGCTGAGGGAGAGGCATGGCAAGAGGGGCTAGTGAGCGGGGGAAAAGAAGGGCAAGATGAATGCGGTCACGTGGGGAGCCGCTCGGTTAGGTAGGAGGCAGAGCATTATTGTCGAGAACGTCCTCAATCGAGAGGAGGACGTAGTCTTGGCACCAAGCGGGGACGGACACTCAAGGGGGAATCTGAGTAGCAGCCAAAGCAGGGAGAACAGGCGAGGGCATAAACGAGACAAGTAAGGGAAGGGAAGTGGTAACAAGAAGAGGGTAGGAAGGGGGGAGATAGATGGCAAGCCACCTCATAGATGTGAGAGAGGAAAAAAAATGAGAGGCGCGAACAAGGGAGGGGCCGGGGACACCAAAGTGATCGCAAGAGGAATAGGGACATTGGAGGAAGGGGACAGAGGTCAGGGCAGAGGAGGCACGATGGTCACAAGAAAAGGAGCCGGGGAGGGAATCAAGGCGTTGGTAGTGGTTGGGGCTGAGACGAGGGAAGGGGAGGGATCTGATAGAACGAAGGAAGGCAAAACAGGAAATGGAGCGGGCATTGCTAAAGAGGGTACATATAGATGAGGGAGGAGGTGAAATAGATGGAAAAAGGAGAAAGGGAGGCCAGTAGGAGGAACAAGGAAGGAAGGAATAGTGGCAAGAGTTGTTAGAAGAGGATCGAGAGATGGTGGAGACCTTGCACAAATGAGATCGTTGGTGAAGTAGGTAATAGCGAAGGTCGGGGGGGGGGGGTACGATCTGTATGGAACACGTTGTATGTCAAGTGCTCAATGAAGCAAGCATGAAATGACTCAACAATGCGATACGCGACGTGATCCCAAAATTGATGCGCTTGGGAGTGAGGAGTAACACCAAGTGTGACACAAAGACAACTAGGCACGTCATGATTGCCGATTCGAGAGGGGGGGAGATTGACAATGGCCATGGTGCCCCTCACCACAGCCTGGCTGAGGTCAGTGCATTGACTAAAAAACAGCTCAGATGGCGCGGTGCTAAAGGCAAGAGATCCGTGTGGGATCTACACCCAAGTGCGGTGCTTGCAGCCTGTGACTAGAAACTTCAACCACAGTCAAGGAATCCAACCTTGGCCATCATAGTGCAAACGCTATCTACAAGGGTGCGATTCCAGCATCTTGCAACCCCATTACGTGGAGGATAATAGGGGGCAGAATGCTCATAAACAACTTCTACAAAATTGAATAATACTACGTTGTCGCCAAAGAACTCCTCGCCACAATCGGAGCGAAAGTGGAGGAGCTGGTGACGACTTTGGCACAGGGCAGATGCTTACCACGAAGAGATTGTTGCTACAACATCGCTCTTTGCGCATGGATAGAAGACCCACCTAAAGTAGGAGTAGTCGTTTATCACGCTGAGGACATACCTGTCGTGCTCAACAAGGGACTCATCTTAGAGAGGACCGAGGACATTATCATGAACCAGTTTGTGAGGTGTACAAGCCTGGAAGGAGGAGGAAAAAAAAGGGAGGCGATGCATCTTACCAAGCGTAGAAAAGGTGCAATCAGTAGGGCAAGGGGCACAAAATGAGAGGTTGGACAATCCATCAGCTATGAGGAAACGAAGGAGAGAGGTGACAGTGGAATCTGGGAGATGAAAAAGGTGACGGTGAAGGAGATGTAATTGGGCAAAGCGAGAAAGAGAAAAAAATGCGACAACCTCGACTGCGTGGGCGAAGGCAGACTTGGGGTGTAGAACCTCATAGAGGCCCTTGTCAGGGGATCAGCCACAGTAAAGGCCAACACGCGCACTAACGCGATCTGTGACAACGACGAGACCAAGCACATACGTGATAGAAAAACCACAAGTATCGAGTGCTTGGACAGGTAGGTGGGAGAATTCAAGGGCAGGAATACATAGAACATAAGATAGGGACAATTCACTCTTAGGGGAAGTTAAATCGACAGGGTCAAACACCAAAAACATGCAGTGGTGCACCATCCATAGTAAAAATGGCCGTTCTAATGGAAGCAAGACTGAACAACGTGAAAAGCTTACCAATTGAGCACATGTGATCAATGGCAGCTATGTCAACTGCCCAATACTGAGAGAGGACAAACTTAGTGTCGTAGAGAAGGTAACAAGCAGTTGTGCGAGGACAAAAACACTCAGACAAAGGGAGCGACGATAAGAGTAGAGTTAATAGCAAGGAAGAGGTAGGGGTATTGATACAGTCAAACAAGGAGTACATACCAGCAAGCGAAGGACCTCCGTGGACAACCTTTGCAAGAATGGGGCAAATAAAGGTAACAATGGCATTCTCTGTGAGAGGAGGAGTAGTAGCGGCAAGGGGTGCAGGGCCACACGGTGGGGCGATATGTGCGGTGCCGAGGGGTCCAAGGGAAGGGGTAGGATGAGCTCCAAGTGCATAGCCACGGCGAAGAGTACGTTGGAAATAACTCTGCTCATAAAGGTTGGGGATGAGGGGAAGTGGACAAGCGTCATGATGATGACCTACAACCTTGTAGTTCTCGCAAATGGTCAGGCAACCACCGCCGCCACCAACGTAAGCACAGAAAACAAGAGCATGTGTGGGAAGGGGCGGGAGGGTGCCAGGGAGAGCATCGAGAAGAATGGGCTTAGCAAGAGCAGAAGAAGGCTAAGTTGCAGTCTGGAACACTCTAAGGCCATCAAGGAGAGCTGGAAAGACAGCACCGGGGGTCTGATAGGCATGCTACAGGGTCAAGGTGAGAGGGAAGGAGGTGCAAGCACCAAAGAAGGTGGGACTTCAGCTAGAAACAAAGGAGGTCACAAGCTCCTTGTCCGTAAGAGAGGTACTTGCCATGAGTAGCTAGCTCTGGTGAAGCTGGGCAAGACCTAGGTAGGCCCCGACTCGTTGGGACGATGACAAAGAGCACGGATATCAGCTAGGAGTGAGGTGGAGAAGCAAAGTTAATCAAAGGAGTAAAGCACAAGAAGGAAGGCCCAAGCCTTGGGAGTGCGCGCATGAAGAATGGGGGTGCGGGCATATCGATCAAGCCGGCTGAGAGCGACCGTGGGGACGATAGAGTATAGCAAATGAAAGGCTAGGCGTGCACGGTCTGGGTGCGTGAGAGGGAGGGAAGGAGTGGGAATGTACTTTGAGAGATTGTGCATATGTGCTTAGGAGACAAAGAGAGCAAACCAATTGCTAAAAGGCATGGCGGAAACATCGAGAATGGTTCTATGGATCCAATGCAACAGATGGCGCGTCAAACTTAGTAGAACGGCCATGAATGGTCTGGATCTGGTTTTGTGTAAGAAAAAACAAAAACTATATGTGTCCAAGTAGTTAGACACAGTTTTGTGATGGTTGGGGCTCGCTAGTTGAGCCTCCATCATCTGCTGGCGAGCAAAGCTTGCCAGCACACTATGAGGTCAAGGGAAAACTCGCCCCTCGACCCGGAGAAAGCACGGCACTAGCCGCACCTGCCCTCGATTGGCAAATGTAGGCCAGAAATAAACAAGCCTTATCTAGGCCTAGAAAATAGAAACATTGAGGTCTTAACTTGGTTTGGTAAGAAGATTCACACTATGATCTACTGCAAGTGCAAGGACGTAAGAAGGTCTTAGACCTGGCATGGGCCGACGGCCGATGGGAGACAAATGACGGCGTAGCCAAGGAGAGGGAGGGCGTGCGTTGGAGATTTTCTCTACGTCTAGTGTGGATCACCACCAACTGTCGGATTTGCATGCACTGCACACCTACGAAAACACAAAGGGCACAAAAAAATACACAGTGGCTATCACGCCCCCTTGGCCGAGGGTATCGCATGCATGTAGCCAAGTTGATGGAGTTGCACAAGAAGGGTTGAGGAGGGGAGGGCTTTTGTCAGGAAGTCTGAGAGTTGCTCATCTCCACTCATCCCACACACTTGCACCTCATTGGCTTCCACTGGTTCATGTACAAAATGGTACTCGACGCTTATGTGCTTTGTGTGTGGATGTAAGACATCGTCATTCACTATGATGCGATATGCAGCTTTGTCATCAATGTGCATAGGAATAGGTCCCACCATTGGGACCAATTCCCCCAGCGCTCTGTGCAACCATGTGGCTTCACATGATGCCTCCCTCAATGCCATGTTCTTGTCCTTAGCCACACTACATGCTACACATGACCGTTTTGCACTACACCAAGAGACGCTTGTGCCCCAGATGCGAACAACATACCCCCCCCAACTGCGTGCATCTCTGTCTTATGCATAGCCACCGTCACAGTACCCATCAAGCAAGGCACCCATGCGTGTGGTGAAGACGAGACTCGGCGACGCAGTGTCAAACAAATAGCGCAAGAGCTTGAGTAATTTCTTGTGATTTTTTGTGTAGGGTTGCTCGCTGAATTGGATGAGTGTTTCCATAGCACAAGAGATGTCAGGACTTGTGCTAGAGTCAAACAACCAATGATTTGCCTGTATAGTATAGGATTAGTGGTGGGGCTGTAGTTTGTGGTGTTTTCATGAAGGAGGTGGGCATAGACGTTGGGGCTCATCAAAGAGTGTTGTCGAGGAAGGTGATGGACCAAGGCGCGAAACCTTGTCGTAAGTTTTATAATGAACTCACCTTCATGGAGAGTGCATGTGCGTTCTCTTGTCACGAGTGATTTTCATGCCCAAGACGCTTTGTGCCTCTACTAAGTCTGTCAAGGGGTTGTGCGTAGTAAGCAGTGCCTTTTTGTCTTGGAAAAGAGGGAGAGAACGCCAGAGGATTCGGAGGTCGTCAACGTACACGATAAGAGCTACCGGGACGTTTTTCAACCAGCAAATAAACAAGGATGTGAGATACTTCATATAAAACCAATCAGTCCACCCTCAAAACTGTGAGCACAAGAGTGTATTGGGAAGTGAACACAAAAGTGAACATTGATCATTCACCAAAAAATCTCTATTTCAAAAGAACACCTTCATTTGTTTCATGATTGAAAAGGAATGCATATGTGGGTTCCGATGACATACATTCATGTTTATGATTGTTGATAAATCTATAGATACAAAGATACAGTTATTCATACACTGTTTGTAAAATGTATGAATTTGGGTCGATTAACGATACCTCAGATACTTTGCATGAAGACCTCGCTCTTTAACGTGCTATGTATCTCCTTGTTCTGACACCAGGGTACTTGCAACAAGCCATACAGAGCTTTCAGCAGAAGCCACACCCAAACGGTGCCATCATTGAAATTTGATGGTTGTTTTACATACAATGCCTCTTCTGAGGGGCCATTGAAAAAGGCATTTTTTACATCCATTTAATGGATCTCTAAGTCCTCGTGGGCTGCAACTCCTTGTGCGACACAACTCAAGGTGTACTTGCCTATTGGAGCATACGTGTCTGTAAAGTCTTGACCAGGTCCTTGGTGAAAACCCTTGGCCACAAGGCGTGCCCTACATTTTTCTAGAAGACCATACATATGCTTCTTGACCTTTTACACCCACTTCAAATCAATTCCTTTCCGTCGAGGTGGGAGTGGGATGCATTTTTGAACGCCATGCTCAAGCACAACGTTCTGCTTGTCAGCCATAGCTTTCTCCCACTCTATAGTGTCAGGGCAACTCCTTGCCTCTTCAACTGTCAATGGTTTTGTGAGAGGGGTTTTACGACAAGTTAGACCAACAGTGTGATAGAACAGTTTGTAGTTTACTCTTGCTACATTACGCTGCAACCAAAGGAATGGGTTAGGTTGTGTGGTAGTGTCTGTGTTTGGCACGATGTGTGACACCGGTGCATCTGGAGTTGTGTGAGCATCGGTGGAGCTAGATTATGCCTCATGAGCATCACACGACTATTCTGTGGACCGCGGCCGGTTAAATTGCATTGTGGCAACAGGGACACAGACTAGGACACTTGCATACTTTGGATATCGACTAGGGATTGTGAGTGTTGGCGACTGCTTCAGGGTTGTCAAGACTTTGTATGGAATGCGCTTCAAGAATGAGGCATCCTGACCCTCAACAAATGAATGGTTAATGGGATTCCAAAATCTCCATGCTTTTGAAGCATGTGAGACTCCAACATGGGCACACCACCGGCTGCGTGGACTCAGTTGATGAGTCTTTTGTGGTTCTGCAAACCACACACATGCCATCATGCCCCACACCCGGGTCAGACGCAAATCTGCCCGATGTTTGAACCACCTTTCCCATGGGGTGACTGAATTTGGCAAGGGTCCTTGGGGCACCCAGTTCCAGACCCAAGTGATGTACTTAACAACCTCTTCCCAGAACCCAAAGGAAAAACTTGACTCGGCCAGTAGAGTGCGAAGTGCATCCCCCTATATTCAGTGCCACCTTTGAGCCACTCCCTTTTGTTAGGGAGTGTATGGTCATATGGTTTGATGAAATATCCCCTTAGCCTTGAGTTCAATTTCCAGAGGACAGAAATTCTCCACCCCGGTATATGCGCAATATGCACAGAGGGCCACCAGTTTGCCTCTCAACCAAGGGAATCCATTCCATCGTTGCAGGTTGTGCGTCTGTCATGGTTTTCAGCCGAAAGGCCCAACAAAAACGACTGTACTCAGCGGTCAGTATCAGTAGATTATGTGACACATACTACACCGAGGGGACATGCATTGGTCCTGTGAGATCTGCATGCACAAGTTCCAGTGGTTCCCTGCTTGCTTGTTATGAGACAAGACTCTGTTGGTGTGCTTAACCTTCTTTACATTCTAGGCAAGCTGTTGCCTTCAAATCATGTGGACAGCCTTTGGGATTCAGGACATGGGCAGGTCGATGTTTCAGTTGTTTGATGATAAATTTAGTATTGATGTGTGCCAATTGCTAGTGCAAGAGATCAACATGCTGCGGGCCTGTAATGGTTATTAGATGTGCCTCTCCTTGGTTTGATGGAAGGAAAGGAAACAGTGTCAGGTGGTACAACATGAAGTCATGTAGTAACCCATCAGCCAACAGTTTATCATTTGCACCATAGATTGTGCACTTCTGATCATGCATAATTGTAGACATACCCACTTGCCTGTCTAATTGCCCCCCCAAAAAAAACGTTCATCTTGAGATGAGGGACGTATAGGGAACTAGTCAACCACATGATCGCAGCAGGCGCTTGGAGTGTCACTGTCTTGATGCCCTCAAGACTTAGCACCTCCCTAGACCAAGACAAACACCATGCATATCAGGCGTAGCGTACAACGATGCAAACAAACGACGATGCAAAGACATATGATGTGAGGATGCTGTGTCAAGCAACCATATGTGCATGGGCAATGTATGCGATGTGGTCACATGTGTATACCCAAGTCGCAGACCTGAAAGCTAAGTCGTTGGTGAGGGCTCTGGTGGGTGTAGATCTGGAAGACGACTTGAGAGTCATTAGCGGGCACAACCTCCATTGTGTTGTACACGCGCCGTGCCCACTTTAGGACTTGGAATGGTGTCATGGAAAAAAGCATGACATAGTAGGGCCCAAGGTATGCAAATGGCCCTAGGGTCGGCTGCTGCTGCACACAGTGTTGCTAAGGAGGATTTCCCATAGTGACTGCCTCCATAGCCAAGAGCGCATTTTGTGTAGGCACGTGAGGTCCTCCAAGCTGTCTGGGTGATAAGTAGACCCAACAAAACAGCTACTACTGAGACAATTGCTGCCACTACTACTGTTGCATCTACTACCTCACCATCGTTTGGCATTGGAGTGTGGGACACCTCTGCTAGAAGTGCCCCGTCTGGTTACAATAACTACACCACTGTGTCTGATGACCACTACCACGGTCGCTACCACGACCGCCACCACGGTTGACCTCTCAGGTTCCATCATTGTGACGACATGTTACGAGCTTCACCCTTAAGAATGTCGTCATATTTCTACAGATCCTTGAAGATGGTTGAGTGGACAATGCCCTCAACTCAAAAACCAGATTGCAACAAAATATGTCACGCCAAATCTCCTAAATAGTGTTTGACGAGGTGGAGTAGCACTACATCCAGCCACTTAAGAACGGTGCACAGAGCACCAAGGTCAAGCAGGCGTTTGTGTATGTCCATCGCGTTGTCGTAGTATTTGGCAACTGGTCCTCTAGGATTACAGTAGAGGTTGCGTAGGCAACCTTGCAGGTCACCACTTGGGTCATGCTATGCTCCTCATATTGGCTGGAGGGGTGCCTCCAAGCGTCATGTGGTCGAAGTGTGCCACTACAAGGTTTGGATGGATCTTCACCCTTCCCTCAAAAGAAAAAAAGGCACAAGGTGTGCAGTTGAGTATCTAAGACGGCGTGGAGTAGTGCGTTGAAGGCACGGAGCAACACGAGATCACTTGTGGTGTTTGAGAGAGGGTTTAAGTGGTACTCTTCCAACCAATGCTCCGGTGCTTAAGACAAGAAGAGGTCCTTCCAAGAAAAAAACTCTCGGCTGCCCAGTTGCAAGGAAGAGAGTTCCTGCCACCCGAGGCCTAGCTGCACCATGGCGGCGGCGGCGAGGGTCACGGCCACTAGGTCGATGTTGCCACCGCCCTCTACTTTACTCATGATGACAAAGGAATGATGTCTAACACTTCTCTAGCCTAAGGGAAGGTGGTAACACACATCCTTGCCCTTCATATGGGGACAAGAGGGCTAGCCAAATTTTGGCAGCAATTTGTCGGGCCCACTTTGGGCCCAGTTTTCTGCCGGGAGCCCAAAGCTCTATAAGGAAACCGCTGAGTTAGTCGTGAGACCCTGCACAGCCACCCTAGCCTCCCCAGCCACCATTTGCAACCTAAAAATCACGGATGGACACTCCGGGGTGAGGGAAAGAGGGCATGGACGTAAGAATTGTCGCTCTTTCCTTCTCCTATGCCTTCCTGACATGTGCGAAGGCTTCCCTAGCCTCGCGCGCTGTCCCTTGACATGCATGCCGCACTGTTGCATCCTATGTGCTCTCCCATGCTTTGCTCACCCTCGTCAAAGTCATGTGCCTATGGCAGCAGCCACCTTTTTTGGCACGTACAGTTAGCTCTCTTGCACTTTGGGCCCTGGACATAGCTCCATTACCATGAGAATGGTTCCATGGTTCTAATGCAACAGACGGTGCCTCAAATGGTGGTCAAACAACCATGAAAGGTCTTGATCTGGTTTTTCACAAGACAAAACAAAAACTACAAGTGCCCAAGTATCAACACACATTAGTGTTACGAGTGGGGCTCACTACTTCAACCTCACCAGTTGGCCAGCTAGAGCTCATTGGCGCACCGCGAGGTTGAGGGTGAACCCGCCCCTTGACCCGGAAAATGTGCGGCACATGCCGTGCCTACCCTCGAGTGGCCAACGTAGGCCAGAAGTTAACAAGCCTACTCTAGGCCTAGAAAACAACAACATTGAGGTCTTAATTAGGTGTGGTAAACTTAGTCACACTGATCTACTGTACGTGCAAGGACTAAAGAGGGTACTGGAGCAGGCATGGGCCGACAGCCGGCGGGAGACGAATGACGGCGCGACAAAAGGAGAGGGAGGCCGTGCATTGGAGATTTTCTTTGCGTCTAACTGGATCACCACAAACCGTCGGATCCCCATGCACTGCACATCCATGGCCACACATGGGGCACAGAAATACATACACAAGGTTTTAAAACTTGGTGAGGAGCAGAGGTGAGAGGCATCGACTACGTGGAAGATCGTAGACCGTGGGTGACAAGCTAAGCAACGTAAGCATCATGGCATTGAGACGAGTCTCGGTCAGGCAAGGGCAGCGTGAAGGTCACCAGGTGGGAGACCGCTTGCAACAAGAGGCCCTCCGAGGGGTAAAGAGCCACCACTAATGCCACGCCCAGTCGAGGTAGCATACCCCCCAAAAATAGTAGGAACTCTGAAAACAATAACACTACCTGTGCTAGCGTCACCTCCAACAGAAGAAACACCTCCCATAGCAACAAAACCACTGGAAGCATCAGCACCAACTGCAAGACGAGAAGGGATGGTGCCATTTTTTACGCCAGCAATAGAAGCGCCACTAGTACCAGCCAAAGCACCAACGACACTAGCAACGGTAGTAGCACCCCTTGGGGGGCTACCACCACCGGGAGTAATCGTACCACCAGAAGCGATGGCAGCGCTCACTCTCGTAGGACCGCGAGCAAAGTCGACAGGGAGGGGATGAGCCATAGGACCAGTAAGGGAAGCTGGGGCAAAGGAGTGGTCGAGAGCTGGACGGGCCGCAAGGGCATGAATGATGGCAGTTTTGAGGAGAGCATGTGGATCTCAAAGAAGAGCATGCTGAGGAGGCGTAGTTGGTGGGAAAGGAGCACATCAAGTAATGAGGGCATAATTCACAACTGTAGATGCAACGGATGGAGGTGATAGAACTGTGGACGCGTCGACAAGACCTGAACCGTCAGAAGCAGAATGACTAGGGGAACGGGAGAAGACATCAATGACTTGTGCCTACGTACGGGCAGCTCTGGCACCAGCTATAGTGGCCATGGCACGGGCATGGCTGAGCTCAGGCATGGTGCTACACGAGGTGAGGGACAGAGCAAGAGAGGTGATGAGCACACGACTACAAGAGGACCAAACCGTGTGCAGAGGTGAGGGAGAAATCATTTTGTGGAGTGTGTATTGAATTGAGTTTGTTATGGGTGGATGACGGAGAGGAAAAGTAGGAACGAGAGAGAGCAAGATGGACGAAATGCCGAGCTTGCCGATTGATTGCCAAGATGCACCAAGCACGTGGTATGAGGGAAGAAAGGGGACACAAAACATGGAATGGCAATAAGACGCAAGATATGGTTAAATGGAGAAATTTCAAACACCATTTTTCTCGTCTATGCCTCTAGTGTGTTCCCTTATGAGGGAGGACCTCAAACTCTTTTCATACTATATGAGAAGAGTGTAGTTCAGTCTTCTATGGAAAAAAAATCTTGTTTGAATGGACTCCAGTGGGTTGGGTTTGTGCATATGGCAAGTGCGCTCATGTACCATACAAAATTACACTAAGGGTGTACTGAATGAGCTCATTTGTCTCATGTGTCAGAGCAAAGCTTCCTCTGCGTCCTATATAGCCGAACAACTTTCTCCTTAGGAAGGACCACTGTGCGTGGAACTAGTGTATAGGGCAAGTGTGCTCGATCACCATATAAAAGAACATTAGCAATGCACTCAATGCGCACATTTGTCTCATATGTCCTAGCACATCTTTGATTTTGTCTTATATGGCAAAACGTTTCTCTTCTTGGGAAGAACCCAAGTGTGTGGGCCCGATGTATGTGGAGAGTGCACTTGATCTACATTTTAAACTACACCAAGAGTGCACTCGGTACGTTACACTTTCGTGTCCTAAAAAATCTGGGTTTGTTGTCTTATATGTGTAAATAATTCTCACTTGATAAGGATTTAAGTGCTTTATAATTCAATTCTTTGGGCTTCATATTCATAAAATGATGCATTCAAGTATTTTGTAGTTCTTATTACATAATGATATGATTGATGGAATGAAATGTGTGTTTTATCCTACATTGGAAACAAAATTGTATTACAAAATTTGTACCATGTGTCTCATAAACATTGTTCATAATTTAAATTTTGGGGAAGATCATTCCGTGTTTGAAGAGTTATTCCTTTTTCATTGAACATGTTCCTTTTTAGCTTGAATATTTTTTCATTTTCGTCAAAATGCACAATGTCAGGGTCATCTTTGGGAGGTAGAAATTGAAGTTAAAGATGTTGTACAGTATATTGAGGAAACGAAGGCATAAATTGTCTATGAAGTCCTTTTTGGCTAAGTTATCTAGATTGTCTACTAGTACAATTGATGTGCAACTGTTGTTTGATTGTCACCCATTTAATCAGTCCATGGCACACTTAACGGCAAGCTACTCACAGAGTTTTGCATATCAAAATGGTTATCCTGTTCTTTTGCTCCAGTACTCATCTGACGGTCTAGAGGGGCTCTAAGTGTACAAGGTAGTGTATGTGGTGAGTGCACTCAAAAAGAGTCTGGTAGTGCACTTATCACGCATTTAGTGTGTAAACGTTATATACTAAAATGCATGAAGTATTTGGCAATATTTCTTAGTGAAGATAGCAAACCTAACAATTTTGAGATGAAGAATCGCTAGAGTAAAATCATTAGCCTAGATGATATGAAGTTTGAAATCGTGACTGCCTGGTGCAGGGGAATCCTAAGTCCTCAATGGCCACATCGCATTTCCTCATGCAAGACCGATGAAATGCGAGCTTGTTTAGGTCAACTACATGTTGGGCTGGACGTATTTTAAAGTGTGAAACATGATTGAAAGAGAAATTTGATTGGCAGAATTTATTACAAGAATCCTTGAGAAATGTTTGCATTTGCAAAAAGAACCGTGTTTTGATTGTAGCCGGATGGTACATGTGGAATGACGACAAATATATGAATATGATTTTGACTTTCGATCGAAAAAACGTCAAGCAATATCAGCCAATCAAAGATGGACCATAAACATATTTGGATACACTTTCCGAAGGAGATGCACAAATTTTCTCACCTTTATTCTTATCAAACTTCATACATCAAACATTTTCCGTTAGAGGAAGCGGATAGTTAAAAACTTTGCACAGAAAATGGCACCAACACGTTCTATATGTATATCACAATCTTCCATTTGAGACCTTCTTAAATAAGGAGTGTTTGGAGATAGAGAGGGGAGAGAAATAGAGGCAGAGGAATGAGAGAGGAAAAGAAGGAGAAATAAAGAGAGAGAGAGAGATGAGGGAGAGAGAGAGAAGGGATAGAGTGAGAGAGAGGAAGACAAAGAGAAGGAGAGAGAGGGAGAGAGAGAAAGGGAGAGAGAGAGGGATAGAGGGATGCATAGAGGGAGGGAGGTAGAGAGAGTGAAAGAGAGGAAGAAAAAGGGATGAAGAGAAAGAGAGAGGGAGGGAGGGGATGAAGAGAGAAAGAGAGAGGAAAAGAGAGAGAGGGGGAGGCAGAAGAGGGGGAAAGAGAGAAAGGGAGAAGAAAAGAAAGAGAAAAACATTGAGAGAGAAAGAGAGGGAGGAGAAGGAAGAAAGGAGAGATGGAAAGGAGGGGGAGAGACAGAGAGAAGAGGGTAAGGAGGGTAGACAGGGAAAGGAAGGTAGAGGGGGGGAAGAGAGCGCAAATTGGGCAAGAGATGGAGAGAGCATTAGAGAGGAGAAGAGTGGGCGAGAGGAAGGGGAGAGGAGGGAGGGGAGGGGGAGTAGAGGAATTAGAGAGAGAAGAGACATCAGAGATAGGGCAGAGAGACAACAAAGAGAAAGGAAGAGACAAGGTGGGAGGGGATGAGTAGGAGAGTGAGAAAGGAAGAGCGATGGAGAATGGGGGGGAGAGAGAGAGAGAGAGAGAGAGAGAGAGAGAGAGA
>SZWC01004997.1:75399-98678 GCA_023375785.1 Penium margaritaceum
GAGAGAGAGAGAGAGAGAGAGAGGGAGGAGAAGGGAGAGGAGGGAGACGGAAAGAAAAGGAATGAGGGAGAAAGAGAGGGAGGAGAGGATGGGAAGGGTACAAAGCGCAGAGAAAGCAATGAGGGGTAGCAAGAGGAGAGGGGAACAGAGAGAGGGAGAGAAGGGGAGAAAGATAGAGAGGGGAAAGGGGGGAGGGGGCATAGAGGAGAGAAAGTGTTGAGTGAGGAGAGAGTAGAGAGAGGGCAAAGAAAGCAGAGAGAAGGGAAGTAAGACGGAGGGGGAGGAAAAGGAGGTGAGAGAGAGGAGGGAATGGGAAGAGAGGGAGAGAGGGACAGGGAAGAAGGTAGAGGGAGAAGAGACTCGAGAGGGCGCAGAGTGAATGAGATGGAGGGAGAGAGAGAAAGGGAGAGAGAGAGCAAGAAAGTGGTGATGTGAGAGGAGAATAGAAGGGGGAGGGGGTAGAGAGTGCAAAGCGAGTAGCAAAAGTAGAGAGCAAAGAGAGAGAGAGAGAGTGAGAGAGAGAGAGAGAGAGAGAGAGAGAGAAAGGGAGAGAAAATAAAGAGATAGAAAAGGAAAGAGAGAGTGAAAAAGGAGAGGGAGAGAGGAAGACATGAGAAGAGGGAGGAGAGAGAAGGAGAGAGAGAGAGAAAGAGAGAGAGAGGGGGGAGAGACATAGAGACAGAGAGATAGAGAGAGAGAGAGAGAGAGAGAGAGAGAGAGAGAGAGAAGGAGGAAGTTGAGAGGATAGAAATGAGGTAGAGAGCAGACACAACGTAGAGAGAGAGAGGGAGTGTGAGGGAGGTAAAAGAGAGAGAGAGTGAGGAGAGAGTGCGAGAGAGAGACGGGTGAGGTGGAAGGTTAGGGATAGTTAGGTTAGGGAGTGGAGACTGGAGAAATAGAGCAAAGAGAGAAGAGAGAGATATGAGAGAGAGGGAAAGGAGAGGTAAAAAGGATCAAAGAGGGAGAGCAAGAGTGTAGGGAGAGGAGATAGAGCTAAGGGAGAGAAATTGGAGAGGAAGAGCAGGGAGAGGGCAGAGAGAAAACAGAGGGATGAGAGAGGGAGAGAGAGCAGGGTGAGGGAGAGGAGACTGAAAGAATGAGAGATTGAGAGATAGAGAGAGAGATAGAGAGAGAGAGAGTGAGAGAGAGCAAGAGAGAGGAGAGAGAGAGTGGAGAGAGAGAGGGGGAGGGAGAGAGAGATAGAGAGAGAGGGGGATAGCAAAAGAGGAGGCTAGGACAAGACCTGGTGGGGGGAATTTTAGAATTATGAAAGGGCGGGGCCAAAAGGTCACAAAGGCAAACATGCCGCTTTAGGGGCTGACGGCTGCAGGATTAATGTGCGGAAGAAGACAAGAGATAGCGGTGAAAGGGGCAGGAAGGTCAGCCGGAGGCCATTTAGAGCATGAGGGGCCAGAGGGCCATAGCCTAGGGTGTGGAGTCCGGAGGGATAACGGCGGAATGCCAAGAGACAAGGACCTAGATCCCAAAACGTTGTGGCTAGCAGCTATAGCCTAAAGCTGAAAGGCAAGAAAGGTAGGCATGTTGCCTAAGGCCTACAGCCAAGGGGTTAGGAGCACACGACCGAGAGCAAATAGCAAAATGCTAATGGGAGGGTTGGAGCTAAGGAGCCAAGGGTCGAGTGTATGGAGGGGAACGAGCGAAGGTATGGCCAAAGCCAAAGACGGAACAAGGGGGGGGAGGACAGATGTGCACAAGAGACAAGACAAATAAGGGGTTAGTGGAGGGAAAAGTGTAGAGAAAAAATAGGACAGTAACAAGGAGGAGGAATAGGAAAGGGCAGGGGTTGAGCGTGGGGGGGTGACAAAAAGGAAGCCACAAAACACCCAGAACTGGTGGGGTGAGAAAGGGGAATACCAAAGCAAGTTGAAGCCGCCACAATAAGGGCGATAGCAATAATAGAGCAACAAGGAAGGCAAGGGCCAAGAACCGCATAGACGGCGCACGCAAAGACCTCGATGGTGCTCGACAACCAAGGAAAGAGCAATGGTGGCGGAAACGGTGAAAGAGGTGGAAGCAGCGACAGCCGTCAACTGCGACTATGGAGATAGCAGAAGCAAAAGCAAGGGGTGCGAAGACCATAGGCCAGTTTACGGGTTTAATGCAATGTTGAATAAATTAGCAAGATGGGGAGAGCAAAGCAGCTGGAGGGTGAGCACGGGGTGGGTTGAGCGAGAGCTAAGTGTGAGCTCATCACTTAGCTCTTACCAAGAGCCATGTGGCTCTTTGTTTGTAAGGGGGGATGACAAGAATATGCTGCAGAGCTGACATCAACTCTTGATGGTGTGAGGGAAGACGTGCTCTTGAGAGCTGTAAGGGAGTGCTCTTAAGAGCTGTGAGAGAAGAGTACTCTTAAGAGCTGTGAGGCGGAGTGATCTGAAGAGCTTAGAGGGGGATTCAGGCTATGGGAGTCACAGGGAGGCAAGGATCAAGAGTTGAAATTAGCGTGTTTTTTGGAAAGAATGAATGGATCAAGCAAATGTGACAAACCCCTATCAGGTCGCGTGGCATAGCTTGTACAATTCACCACCATGCGTGGTGAACCATAAAGAGCTCAGAGAACTCGTTCAAACAAATTGACGAGTGTAACCTAGGAAACAAGCAGACAAGAAGATGTACGTCTGATGTGAAGTTAACACACAGGTTACGCTAAACATAAGGAAAATAGTAGTTATAATTTAGGCTTGTTGACAAAGGAAAGACGGATGTTTGCTACTTCAACACAAAAAAAACATAAAAGGATGGTATTTCTTGTTAAAAGCTAATGTTCAACAAGTCCACTTTGAAAACATATTGTTAAACTGAAGTACTAAACTTGAACAAATAACTTGAATTAAAAAAGACGTATTGTCAGCTATTTGTTTTATAAATTTTTTTAAAATGATATGTTTTTGATCTTTGCGAAGATGTATATCTGTATTCAAAACATAATGATGAATCATGGAGATGTGATGCTGAAAAAAAATCCTATCCTTGAAATGTGATAAAGTTCATGAAATGTCCTTGGAAAATGTGCTTATATGTATTGTAATGGTTCCAGCTCGTAGAAGTCTAGTAATTTTTATATCTGTTCTGTTTCTCCCATAACTCAATACATGAATTCATCAAAATTAGGTGATTAACGTATGCTCTTTTTATAAACATGAATTCAATAAGCATTCAGTTAAATGTGAACATTATACACTACAAGATAACTTAAAATCGTATTCTTTGTATTGAGTCTACATATACATTTGGACTCTTAAAAGTACCATTAGGAAAAAACACAATTTTTTTTTGAAACAATTCATGACAAGAAGTAGTCAAAAGAGGTAGATATTAAATAACAATTTCTATGTAATCTATTATTTCATCGAATGTCGAATAGATTTTTGCAACTATTTCTTTGCGGTTTCAATGTAACATAAAAGGTCTTATGCAAAATCACAAAAAACGATTCAAAGTAGACCATGTACATTATATTCGTTGTACAAAAACTGTAATGTCATGTTGTAAAGGCTTTTAGGGAAAGAAACAAATGTACGTAGCTATATTCACTTGGTTGGAAATTATGTTTACGTATACAAGTGTATTTTATATCATTTTGAAAAACATTAAGGTATCAGTAAGACGTGATCTTGTGAAACATGGTTTTAAAAATTCTAAATCGGAAATAGTCTATTTTTGTAAAAGAATTATTTGGAATTAGGTTCAAATATTGTGTACAAAAAAAGAACAACCTTTGAAACATGTTAACATATATCTTCACTTTACAAAATAAATGTAAAAGGAAAACTTAAAAAACAATTTCACTCTTGAAAATACTATTTTTTACCAATAAATTCTGAAGATATGACAATTTTCTTTAAAACTGTTTTTCCGTAACTAAGTCGTCTTCATTTCTTGAGAAAACATAGATACAAATATATTTCAAAAAGCTTCGAAAAAAATATAAAAGGAATAAATCAAGAACATATTTCACTAAGAAGGACATAATCAAGGTGATGCATTTTAAATTTGTCAATGCTTCAGAGAAATGTTCTACCTAGAAAAATCAAATTCTCTTTTTTTGACATTGTTTTCTGTTTTTTTGGTTTGATTATTTTTTGTTTTTTAACAATAGTAAACTGTTTTTCATAATACTAAAAAATGATTTGAAGCTTCCAATTGTTCCTGACTCATGCCAAAATCAAAGTTTTTAATTTTCTTAAAAATGTGTGTCTTAGAAAGATGCTCCCTAGTTGACACATATTGGTGCTTATATGTATGAGGATAAATGAGTGGTGTTTTTAATTTTAAATGCCAACAACGTGTCTAGAAAATTATGGGTTAGCTCCTTTTGAGCTTGTTTTGGTACTTGATTGCATTTTGTTTATGTAAAATGTAAACATCATTTCGAAATTCGTAACAGAGCAATTATCCTCTCGTAAAAGCAAATGCTTTGGTAAGTTATTCTTGATATGTGAGGAAGGCACAAACATCAGCCGAGTACAAAACGCGTTGAGGTCACTTGGTCAATTACATAAAATAATCAGAAAACGAGACAAGTTTTAGAGATTGAAAAAATAGGTTTACTTGGGACTAAAAAATGAATAAGATGAAGTGTAACGTAGAAAAACCATTGATTTCTGTATTCATACAAAACTCAATTTTTCATGGAAAGGTGAAGAAGGTAAAAGTTAAATAGAGTAGAACATTTAGCAAAACTCGTTTTATTTTAAGGGCAAAGTATGATGAAATACCAATTTTGAAACATAGTAGTATTATAATTCTTCAGGAAACTTTATAATGGTGTATTATGGTTTCATCCCCAAATGAAACAAACTACTAGAAGATAAGTAGTTTGTTTCATTTGAGTATATAAACATGCGATGACATTAAAAAATGGGGATGAAAAGATAGTAAACTATTGGTTTTGCTATAAACTTCCCTAAAGAATTATAATACTATGTTCATATTGTATTTTCTACATATTTATCAGATACATATGTAGAAAACACAATATGAACGTAACAGCATTTAAGTTGTGCACATAAAAGAAAAGAAAGAATATTTTAAGTAAAATATTCCACGTAATCCATGAGGGAAAAAGATAGTTGTACTGAATTTTATGAAATATATCTGATTTCTGCACGACCACATCAAAAGTTGCGTTGGGATAAATATCATGCGAGGACCTTTGGTGTGCAAATAAATGCTTGTGTAATTGCTGTTAAATTTATTCGAAAGAAAAATTCAAAGTACAACAATTCTATATAGAAGCAGAACAAAAGAACATGAAGCTCTATAACACGAAGTTGAGAGAGTGTGTGCCAAATAAGGCACATTATTGTGCAAGGCTTGTTGCCATACAACAAGAGTTTGAACATGTCAACTTTCTTCTTGGTTCATAGGTTTTCAAGATGTCAAGAATTGTCCTCTACAAGCAGGCAACTCCTTGCCATACTCAATGGGTTGCTGAAAGAAGCCTTGTACAAACTCAAGAAACATTGTGTTTTTTATTAAAAACAGTGACAAAAGTAGCTTCCAGACATGCACAATAGATATTTATACAATGGGGTTGGACAGAATTAAGAGAATACTAGAGCCACAACTACTCCTTCCTCTTGTACTACCACTCTGGCTCGCAGTTGTCTCGTCGCTTCAGGCTACTTCACTATTGGTGGTAGTCCTAGTTGTCTTGAGCGATGATGGAGTACTATGCTTTCCAACATTGAAATTGACAATGATGATGTTCTAAATCCCCCATAATGTCACGTGTGAGCTATGCCTTCATTGTGGCTCACACAAACCTTACAAGAATTGTAGTTTTAAACATTGGCTTATACAATGCAATTGACAAGTTTTTTAACCTCAGACGTTACTCCATTGAGTTGATTTAGGTATTCTCACCTTTCTTGGACACACCAAATCTTTGTACATGTCAAGGCTATAAACCGAAACCTATTTTTTGAGAAAATTAGAATAATGTGGCCTATAGAAAAGGAAAATCCCCACATGAGCAATCCCAATTATGGCAAAATAAAATTCTTCACATAGACTTGTATAAAAGAGAAAATACTAAGCCATGGTAAAGCCGGAATTCAGCATAGAGTATCGCCTCATTGCAAGATTTCCCCTGGACAAGGTAGAAACACTCCGATTTCTTGCAAACACATCCACAATTTGTTGATTCATCATTAAGATTTACAAAGAGCAACAAATTATCATTCTTTGGAAATCAAGGGACACTCTCAATTTCTTCTACTTTAGTGGGAAGGAGAAATATATATGGATCAATAAATGCTCCAACGTACTTATCAAGGAGAAATTATATTTAATCCTTTTGAAAATTCTTCGTTAAGCTCTCAAAGTTTCTAATGGCTGCCATATTCTTTTCAGCAACACCGTATTACACCTTTGTTAGAGGTGATGCCTACTGTTCCAATTTTTCTGGTCAAGCTGGCGTACTCCATTTTAGAATTGGAGGAGCCTGTATAGAGTTACAGAATTTTTTTCTAAAAGATTCCTAGGCCCATCGGCAGAGATTTTCCTTGCTTTTGCAGGCCCGATTTAACTCTCAAATCTAGGTCGGTGGAAGGAATGGACCCTAAAGTATAAAATGTTATGTGTTCCATGCAGAGCAGAGCTTTACGTGCATGCTCACCAAAAAACGTTAGTAACTGTGCAGTGCGACTACGCACTGCTGGGTTCTTGGCTAGATCTAGTTAGGGTGGGGTTGCACCTGACTGGGCAGTGTGGACCGCTAGCATTGGCTCTTACATCAATGCAACTGAGTAGCAGCATGCAAGGCCTAGAGTGGGGACGGCTCTACATCTATGCATACATGCACGACATAGCACTACATCTCAGCATCTATGCATGAGTCATCAGCCACATGCAAAGCCAGAAGCGGGGACTGCTCTTTATTGGCACAGCCATGCATGACTCAGTAGTAGGAGTGCATGGAGGGATTTCTTCCTACATGAAGGTTCCTTGGTAACGAATCTTCCCACCTACAGTTGGAAGCTTCTACCAGCTTCGACTGATGTCAACTTGCTAGCATTTTGCTATAAAAGATGGCAACCTTGGTAGTCATCATTCAACAACTCAGCCATTACCAAGCTTTCCGCCTGCAATCTAGCACAGTAGCTTCCACAAATTGTAGACATCACTTGAGGCTAAGATTGTGAAGACAATATTCTCATAACTTAAGGAAGCCTTACAACAATATGCCAGCCTAGGCAAGAGGACACCCCTGACTAACAGAAGGCCTCACTACTTAGAAGAGGTGGCTAGACAATGTCTTAGACCCAAGCTACTTTGCTAGAGCCGTCTTTCTAAACGTATCCCACCCGTGGGCCAGGAGTTGTGTCTAGGCGTGAGAGTTCAAAGACAGTCAGAAGCTTTATTGTGTTTGCTGTACTGTTTGTTGTACTATTGTTGTGATCAACTGCCATCATTCTATCCCAACATTTTCCAAGTTCCAACTTTCACTCTATTTGTGGTTGCTATCCAAGCACAACGGTCCCAAAAGCAAGGAACCTAGCCCTTGCAACACCCAATAGGCATCAACAAGCTATCAAAGCAAGGTCCTTGCTGACAAAGTTTAAAGTCTAAATCCTAGAAATTGGTGCATTAGAGGACCTGTGGAATCCACTCACCTACGCTAGCGAGCATCTAGCAACTCCTAGCGCCCAAGATTGGATCTACCCTACTGTCTTCAAACGCAACATGGATTATATGAGCAACATGGAGATGGAGAATAACGGTGCAAACTCTCCACCTTTACATAAGAATTCTATCCTACATGGTTTGCGCATGGGGCAAGATAAGGATTGCAATGTGGGTGGTCAGGTAGTACGCAAGGCAGGAGAAGCTCAACGCTTGGCAATTGAAGCAAAGCGCATGGGGCAACAAGAAGCACCTTCGTGCCAAGCTATGGATTAAGAGACCATGGAATTGTGGCAGCAACTTTGTGCACAAAAGCTACTCCGCCAATAGGAGTGGCTCACACGTGATGCTTAGACGAATCAACTTTAGTAGCACATGGCAAAGCTATAGCAGCAGAAACAGCTGATATAGTAACAACAACAACTAGAACATCAGCAACAGCAAGAGCTACAAGAGCAGTTTAATCATGCCAAGAAAGCTTCACAAGCATGATGAGCACATCTTCCTTAGCCAAAACCTCCTAAACGCATGCAGCAGCATATCATTCCTCCATAGTTGCCACCAGTAGCATCAGCACAAGTAAGAATAAAGCAACAGTTTTCAGCCTAACAGCCACTGGTTCCATTAGGCATACCCACAATGGCACAATTTAAGCCATCTCCTCAAGCAACAATGCCTCACACATACATGGGGCAACCACATCAAACACTATAGGTTGTGTTTGAGGCATAACAATCAGCTGCAAACGTACACCTGTAAAAAACAAATAACCCAACATCTCCAACACAAGGCGTTGGGCAACACGGATTAGAGGAAATTGTGCCAGTTACAAGAGCCTTTGTGCTTGTGAACAAGGTCAAGATCCACCAATTTTCTGGTAAGAACATCGCGCACTGGGCCTACAAGTTCAAATAAGTGGCTTAAATTCACAGCATGTGGAATTCCTACAGTGGCTATTATATTCCTCCTCCCCCAAGGTCTGAATCACACATTGTGTTGAAATTCAACTATATCCCACAAGCTGCATACATGGTGCTTGACAACCAGCCAAATCCTAGCATCCAATATGAGGGAAATGCTGAGCGAGCCAAACAAGTATGGTCCTATCTGCTACGGACCTACATGTAAGGTGAATCCACTTTCAAGTCTCGTCTCCTCACAGACCTCTTCCAGATGAGCCTCAACAATTTCAGTCACATTGAGATCTACATCAACAAGGCAAAATCACTTTGCAACCAACTTGCCATCATTGACTTACCCATATTTGAGCCAATTTTTGAGACCTTCCCACTCAACGGCCTCATTGGAGACCGGGATGGCATGAAGAAAGTTTTCAAGTTCAAGCCTAATGCAAAACTGACAGAGGCATACATTTGTAATATGCTATTCACAAAGCAGTAAGACCACCAACTTACAGCTGACAAAGCACAAATTTTGAGCAACGCTGCTTATCACAATGAAGGAAGGAAGAGCGCGTTTTGTTCCCTGTCAAACAACCATGTAGTGATGAAGTCGGCGTACTCCCATGACTTGACGCACTCCCTACCAAAGGCAATCGCACAAAGGGCCATACTCTTGCTCATTAGATTGCGTCCTGATATCACGTGCCATTATTGTAGAAAGAAAGAGCACGTGAAAAAAGACTAATTCAAGAGGTTGCACAATAAAGAGAAAGGAAGGATGCAGAGCGCCTTAAAAAAAAAAGCTAGGGGGAGAGAAGAAGGAGAGTGGAGGAGAAAATAGTGAGAAAGGAAGTTAGGAGTTTGGCAGGAAGGCAAAGGAGGAAGGCAAAGGGTAGCAGTTTGACTTTTCTTCATTTATGTTTTAGTTATCAATCGGTAAGAGCAACAGGCTGGTTTTCTTGCCGTCTATTGAGTACCTGGACTCCGGGTATACCTCGCACATCACGTACCACAAATCTTGCCTCAAAAACTACAAACCTTCAGATTGGAGCTATGAGACAATTGCAAACAACAAGCAAGTGCTCATAAAGAACAAGGGCATGTTTACCGTAATAGGGTATGATGGAGCACAAGTCAAGTTTTGCAATGTCATTTATATATTTGACATTGTCGTTAACCTCCTCTCCCTCGACCAAAAAATGAAGGGAGGAGCTCGCATTATTAGTAATGGCAAGCATTTCACGCTCAAAAGCCATGAAGGAAAAACCTTTGTAGAAGGTTTGCTCCCTTTTCATGGCATAATTGAGTTGGACTTCACAACACAAGCTGAAGATGAGAGGGATTCCCCATTTGCAGCAACAAGTGTACACCAACGAGCTTCAAATGTTATAAAGTGGCACAAGAAGTTTTGCCACATCAACGACAAATTGGTGGAATTCGTGGTGAAGAAGGGCCACGTCAACAACCCCTGCATCAAGAAAAGTGGCCAAGGCAGAAATGACCCTTGTGAGGACTGTGTTCGTGCCACGACAAGTGTTTCACACCAACATCTGCGGAGTGCTCCCCTCAACAACAGTTTATGGTGGACACCAGTACTTCCTCATCATTGTGGATGATTCATCGCATTTTCTTTAGAGCTTTTTTCTCTGAACCAGAGGTGAAGTGGTAACCCACTTCTTCAAGTGGCTGGTAATGGCATAGTGGTAAAGCAAGAAGATCCTGTAATTTCTATGCTCCGACAATGTTGGCAAGTACAGCAACACATAATTCATGTCGCAACTTGAGGATATGGGCATCGTGCAGCAGATATTTGCACCATATAACCCACACAAAAATGGTGTTGCAAAAAGGGTAAATCACGCTTTTCAGGAGACATTCAAATCCATGTTACTAAGAGCATAGCTGGTCAACTCTTGGTGTTCGTATGCTTGAAGGCAAGCAGTTTGGTTGCGGAATTGTGTACCGCACACGGCCTTACCTGAAATGACTCTAATTGATTGATGGCATGAATACAAGCCAGAAATCACCATGCTTTGAATGTTTCGCTAAATGGTACTTCTTCATGTCCCAAAGGAACGTCATAGAAAGCTTGCAGACAAAGCTGCTTGGCGCATGTTTGTCGGACAGAGCACCAACATGAAAGGTTAGGAGTCCTACAAAATCAACACCTTACGTATCATCACTAGTCATGATGCTATATTCTTGGAGCATCTGACATGTCAAGGGTGAGATGCCAAGAGCTTGACTGCACCACACCCCCTCGAGTCATTCTACGACTCATTTTTGGAGTCAATCCAAGACGAAGTAGGAGACTAAGATCCACTCACCACGAGGGATCTAGATCAAGCGAGTGGAGAGGCAGTTTACACTAGTGTGCCCCTTGCGACTCACCATGACAAACGCATCGCCGCTCATCAAGAGGCGGTTGTTGTAAGACATGGTGAACAGCATCCTTTGGCGACGCAAGATGGTGCTAGGCAACGAGGCTGAAGAAGCACTACGGCACAATTGAATGCCGGCACTTCACGTGCTTCGTACAACAATAGATGGAAGAAAAGCACGAGGATGAAGGAGAATGCAATATGGCCATTACAGCATGCACGATATGTGTTAAGGAAGATGAGATACATGTCGACTTCACACCAACGCATGTGATAGCTCTCCCTTCCAAAACCTCATTTGCACTACCGCACAAGCGGAAGTCACTCAAGGAAGCCCTGATAGGCAATTTTGTAGCAAGTGGGAAAGCAGCATTAGATGAAGAACACAAGAGTATCATAGAGCAAGGAACTTGGCGTCTAACAGAGTTACCATATGGCTCAATGCCTATTGGTGTGAAGTGGTTGTTTAGGGTTTAGACAAAGGCAGATGACAGCAACAAAACATTCAAGGTGCACCTGGTTGCAAAGGGGTTCTTGCTGGTGGAAGGCAAGAATTTTTTCAAAACCTATGCACTTATTAGTTGTTCTACCAAAGCGCGTATCATGCTTGTCATTGCAGTAGTAAAAGAATACTACTTGTAGCAGCTCGACATGAAGAACACCTTTCTGCATGGAGAAATGGACGCTGTGGTCTAAATAAAGGAGCCAAAAGGATATGATGACCGTAGTGGAAGAGTGTGCAAGCTTGGAAAGATTTTGTACGGATTGAAGCAAAGTTTTCTTCAATGATATTGCAGACTGCAAAGTCTCCTTGAGTCTTTGAAGTTCCATCCATAAGCCTTTGACAACCGTTTGTTCCTTCATCAACAAGCAAATGACAATCGTCCAAACTTTTATGTCCTTGTTTACGTGGATCACATTTTGATCATCAGCCAACCGCCTGACTTCATCTCCATAACAGTTTGTGCTATGGCACAAGAGTTCAATGTGACCTTGATGCCAATATATGAGTACAACCTCGGCATGAATATCAGTCGCAACAGTTCCTTATGCACACTTAAGCTATCTTAGCAATCTTATATAGCCAAAGTCTTTGAACGATCAAACATCCCTAATCTTGACGTTTGGACTCCCGTAACGCAGTAGCAACTAATCCATTAAGGACTAAAGGGGAGAGTTGAGACTGAATTTTGGAGTAGAGTTTTTCTCTACTACATATTGCAAGTTACACTCGACCAGATGTGTAGTTTGCGGCAAGTAACTTGGCACATGGAAGTGAGACATGCAATGAAAGGGCTAGTAAGGAGCAGGACTGTGCTCTTGGGTACATTCAGTCTACGTTAGACGCTAGGTTGTTCTGAGATTAGTCAACCAAATTGAATCATAGCTGCTTTGTGGATGGAGATTTTGGAGGACTAAAGGCAGACTGCCATAGCACCACAAGATTTGTTTCTTTCCTTGCCAGAATGGATGTTTGGTGGTCAAGAATGAGAGGGAGCATTATCACACTTAGTTTAGCCAAAGCTTAGTATGTCGCGGTCACCTACTGTAGGAACCTCCTTGGCGGTCACCTACCAAAGGAACCTCCTTCATAAAGTTTGTTTTTTCTTAACATGGTCCAACAACATTTTACGTCGACAAAAATTAGCCATTGATCTCACAAACTGTACTAAATTCTAATAGGGGACAAAGCACATTTACATGCCGACCACTCGATTCCCTGGAAGGTGATGATTACGATCATCTGTAAGCTTGTTCCAGAAACAAAGTAAGTAGTATATTTCTAACCAAAAGTGTCCGAAAGGATATATTTCAGAGGTGCATGTGGCAATGTGGACTTACACGTAGCGCCCACTTGTTGTATCCATTGAAGAAGGGCAACCTAGGAGACACGCAACAATCAAGTATGTGCACCAAGGCCATCGACGATCGCTACACAATAAATATAGGAGGTTTGTGCCTCACGATTCACATGAAACGTTTTGTGGAGCATGAAGCATAGATCCAGAGGCGACAAGAAAATCTACCTACAGCAGAAAAATCTTGAGCAACACTTTGAGGTCTTTCATTTCAAACCGACCTACTCACTCTCAGTGTTCGCGTGAAATTGGAAAAATTCACAGTTGTCTTCCCTTAGCAGCTTTCTACAAAAAAACTGTTTTTCCTCCCGGTCAACCAGAAACTTAAACCACCCACTTCAGTCCCTTGCTTGGTTAAACCCTACTTCACTCTCCAACATTTATGGAAAATTGTTCTTTTGAAGATCCGTTTCACTCCTGGAAGAAAAACAAACATTTGGCAGCGTGGACTAGGAAAACGAAGCAAAAAAGGGGTCATGACCACACTTCTCATGAAAAGAGGGTGCGATTGAAGTAGCATCCATACCAAGTAAGCTTAGCAAAGCTTTGTAGCAGAACACGTGCTGCAAAAGTAAGGGGAGGAGCTGTGAGGGGGGTACAGAAAACAGTAGGCCGCGGGTTTGCCATGACTGAAGGCTCGATAACGAAGGAATATGCCGCCACGGTAGGCAAGGAGCAATCAAACTTCCTTCCTTGCAAAGTGGCAAGCAAGCAAGACTGCGCCTTCTAAGCGTGCCAACAAACAACCCTCCAATTTGGAACACAACATCAAGAGAAAGCTAGAGAAAAGTACAAGAAGCGAGAGCTAAGAGTTTGGTGTGATTTTCTCACCCGACAAGCACTATAGGTGAGGGCAAAAAGACTCCCAGCAAGCGACTAGCTAGTAAGACGACCTTAAATCTTGCTATAGCTTCCAAGATCGTGCACATCTTGAGTAAAGATGTGCAACAAAAAACTTCGTACACTTGAAAACATAAATGATGTTGGCAACATAGAAATGGAGATTTATACACATCCAGGTACACGAGAACGTTAGGTGGGAGGAGAAACATATTCTTATCCTCTCCCAGCGACCTCTCAACAAAGCAAAAAGAAGCGAAGAAGCCTCTAACTGAAGGGCAAGTCAAGCGTCGCGCCCCACCATACAACAGCATGTCCTAAAAACACGCTTACACATTTTCTTCTAAGAGAAGTCACTAAAATTTTATCTAAAATTGAAAATTTTAGATAAAATCTCAAATCACTAAAATTGAATCACTAAAGTCTCAAATCACTAAAATTGATTTGAGGTGCCACCAAATTTTTCTTGATGGAATAAACAGTAGAGAAAGCCAAGTAGTAACCTCCAAAATTAACAAATCACCCTCAAGGAACCCCTGTCATGGTAGACAAGGACGAGCTCGTTGTCTTTGAGCTCAAGAGCAAGGAAAAATCTCTACTTAAGTTTTTTGACTCCAGGGAAGTAATAGAAATTTCTTCTTTCATCAAAACCCTTTAGGAGACACGCGATGTTAACAATCTCTTCACCAACAACTATAAACCCTTTTGTGCACCAATCAAGGTGGAATGCTAGAGGTGACGATTACTGCTCCTCAAGGGTTTCAGTTACATCAAAACCTTGAAGGAAAATCATAAGAGATTACAAGGTGTTGGGGAATGACTCTCTAAACAAAATTCTGGGTTCAAAGGCGCAGATTTTCTACGCTTGTAGAGGTCATATTTGATTCTTGCATCTAGGTCAATGGAGGGAATGGACCATAGAGATTCAAAACAATGTGTTGCATGGAGAGCAGGGCTTTTCATGTCTGCTGACCAAGACTAGTCAATATTTGTGCAGTGCGATTCCGTGCTACATGTATCTACGCTAAGACCAGTGAGGGTGGGGTTACACTTGACGGGGTAGTGTTGACCGCCTTACATCAAATGCTACATCAATGTGACTCAGAAACATGTAAGGCCTATAGTGGCAAAGGCTTTGCATCAATGCATGCATGCAAGTCATATGTCACATGCAAAGTCTCAAGTGGGGACCGCTCTACATCAACACTGAAATGCAGGACTCAACAGCAGGAGGTACTAGAGAGGCTACTACGTAGGTTCCCGGTCTACGAATCTTCTTGCCTAAAGTCAAAAGCTTCTATTAGCTTGGACTGATGTCAACTTGCTAATAACCTAATATATAAGTTAGCATGTGTGACGGTCTTTACAACAAGTCAGTCATCACCTAGCATTCCGTCTACATTCTACGATTGCTGCTTCCACCAGTTCTTGACATCACGTGAGGTAAAGATTTTGTAGAAACTGTTCCTAAGACCCAAGTAAGCCTTGCAACAGTCTGCCAGCCTGGGCAAGACGACGCCCCTCACTTCTGAATGCTTGAATACCTAGAAGAGGTGACCGGACTACGTCTAAGGCATAAGCTAATGTGCTACAACTTTCTTGCTAGACGTTACCCACCAGTGGGTTAGGAGCTGTGTCTAGGCATGAGAGTCCAAAGTTAGTCTGTGGCTAAGCTGTGTTTGTTATGTAATTTCTTGTATTATAATTGTGATCTACTACAATCATTCAATCCCTACATTCTTCCAGTTCGAGCTCTTCATTTTATCTATAGCTGCTCTCCAAGCACAATGGTCTCTATAGCAAGGAACCTAGCCCTTCGTGGACCACAAACACCTCTTTGTTGAAAATTTGAACATGATGTTTTGGATTGTCAGCATTCTGGAATGAGCTTTCCACAAGCTTTCTTTGTATAATGCAAAATTATGTGCTTGTACATAAATTAAAAGGATACTTAAACATTTGAATATCATAAGAGAATAATGATTGCTTTTAATGCAATGATGAAAATCAACATTTTGGAATCCAAGTCAAAATAACAACACATCATTATATTTAGCATGTAAGCTTATTGAAGCATAACAAAGTGAAAAAATTATGATGGAAATTTCATTTTCGCATTTTCCCACGTCCATTTTTATTCTTTAAAGACTACAAATATCTTTCACAGGTGTTTGAAAGCAAAAGGGTTGTTTTGAGTAGAATTTTGATTGAAATTGATTAAAGTCATGTTGAGAAACAAATGTTATAAACATTATTACTCCGGGTCCTTTTTTTAATTGACAACTTTGATTGTTTGTAGAACACAAAATGTTGCTTTTGGTTGTGCTTGAATCAGGTTTTTGTGATAAAGAAGCAGTGATGTTGGATAAGTTAAGGAAGAAAGGTGTTTTTATTCAATCATGATCAAGGAAAAACTTGTTCCTTCCTTATTGTTTACGTAAAAAAAAATTTAGGATTCGAAATTGTATGGTACTTCACTCAGTTCTCTTGTCAAGAATAAGAGAATTTTCAGTCGGAAGGCCAAACATGGGTTGGTTTGAAAAAATTGTGGAATATGGGTCGAAATTTGTTGTGATACCCCAATTTATGCTTTGATGTTTGTGTGTAAGCATTTCGTGTTCTAGAAGGATGTATTCTTTTTGCACATTATAATGAGATCGGCTTAGCAAGTATGATCATTACATATGTTAACATAAGAATTCATACGAAAATTGATACAAAACACTGTTAAACATTTATTTAATGTCAAATAAAGAAAATCAATCAAGATTCAAGACTTGTATTTCTTATAGGTGAGTTAGGAATGATGGAAAAAATTGCAAGGTTATTTATTTTGGGGAAGGGGAGTCAACATATTTGTAGAAATTGTTTCTCACCATAGGAACTTAGAAGGGCAAAAATGTAAGGAAAACTGAATCCGTCAATGTTCCTATTGTAGATTTATAACTGATGCAGAGAGGTTATACATGAAAAATGAAAGGGTTACATGAATAACATTTTAGATATTATAAGTGATGGGTGCATTTGCTTGTCTACAACCAAAAACATTACTACACGTCTTGATCAATACTTACTAAAACTGTATTCCATTGAAAGTTTATCTGAATTTCTCCAAATACATAAGACACTATGTTCCATTCTTGTTTACTCTTTTATTCCTTTTTTTCCTCCTATAGATTTATTCCCCCCCTTAATCTCTATCTCTTTTTATTTCTTTTTTTCTATCTATCTCTCTCTCTCTCTATCTCTCTCTCTCCCCCCCTCTCTCTCTCTCTCTCTCTCTCTCTCTCGCTCTATCTCTCTCTCTCTCTCTTTCTATCTCCTCTCTCCTGTCTCCTGTCTCCTCTCTTCTCTCTCTCTCTCTCTCTACCTCTTTTCTTTTTTATGTGTGTTTTCTCGTGTGCTTGTGTGTGTGTGTGTGTGTGTGTGTGTGTGTGTGTGTGTGTGTGTGTGTGTGTGCATGTGCGCTAGTGTGTCACCATGCATGTTTTGTGCATTTGTTGGAGTGGGGTGTGGCTCCTTACTCTTAATGTTTTTATACAGAGTTTCAGTTACATATATATTTGTATATATATGTATATATATGTTAAGGAAGTTCTTGGGGATTAGGTATGTGTAAGTGATACTTCATGGTCATTTCTATTCAAGCTTTGCATACGCCCAATAATCACCGAACTTCATGCTTTATTCATATTCAAGCTAATATTTGAGCACTAATCTTTGACATATCAGTGCTTAGGAAGGAGTCGATACATTTTGTGTCATTTTGTATTATTGACCTATGCAAGCGGCGACATTTATTTTAAGACACTATACCCACTGTATCAAGGTTTCACTCTTCGATGAATCCCTTTAAACCAACCTATCATGCAGTTATGGATGCATGAATATTTTAAGGTATGCATGCAAAAGGATATAGGTTGATGAAATTCATGGGACGAACACAAGTTTTTGCCTTTATGCTGTGTCTATCCTATGGCGTTTAGGCATCTTATGTTTGAGTAAGAATGTTAAGAAGTTTTTGTGAAGATTGTATTTTTTTTTTGTTTCATGTATGCTTGATTCGCGAGATTGTTCAAAAATAGGTTTCATTCAAAACAAGTCAACTGAGGGAATGCGAGGACAACTAGGGAGGATGGATGAAAGGTCATTGGAGGTTAGAGATTATTAGCTAACATGGCTTCGATAAATACATGCGTACATTGGGAGAGGTTTAATGGGTGAAATTTATTGGAATGGTAAATTACTAATGGGAAAAGTTACTATCTGCCACGCTTTCCTCACGCATGTTTTTGCACGTCAACTTAATTTAGAGAATTTTCCCCTGGCATTCAAACTCGGGTTAAAGAAAAGAAGGTTTCTGAAACTAAAACACCAAAAGCAATGCGTTCAGGATGTAGACCTTGATATACCTTTTCAACTTTGCTTCAACTCATCTGTTATGTCCAATCGTTCAAGTTGTGGAAATATCGTTTTGTATATGTATATAATTTTCTCCACATGTAAGAACGGGTATTAATAACACTTGGTGTGGAAATTTTGACGAAAAGGCTCCTGGAATTCCACATGAAAAATTGATTTTTTTTGTTTTGCATTATGCACTTACCAACCTCAAGGTTTGATCGTGGACTAACGATGGAACCCTGGGATAATTTCACAAACATCGACTCATATTATAAACCCTTTTTCAATATGCCAAGGAAGCCTTGACTTCGACAAATGAATAAATTCAACAATACGATTTCACAAAGCCTTTAGTTTTCTGTTTATAGTAATTCATCATATTCCCTTCTGGCATCTTGGGATTACACAAAACAATTCGCGGCTTATTTTGACAACAAACTGGATGTCACGTCGTTTTCAAGCTTAAAATATTTGCGATTGTCCCATATTCATCTTAATTTCGAACTGGTGGCGCGATCGATTACCTCTGTCCAAACGCGTCATATACGGAAGACGCGTATAGATGTTGGATTAAGTTCAGAGATTGAGGGCCACATCCTTGGAGGTCGGCTTCATTGAATGAACCTAGGTTTGTGCGGTTGATGTCACGGGAGGAATTTCGGACGGGAACGCACCAGGTGCCACGGGAACTCCGTTGCTGGAAAGGTGGCAGCGACGGTACCTGACCATTCCGCAGTAACATGGTAGGATTCTGTTTCGATTCATAACTCCAAACGCTTCTGAGTTACTGAACTTCTTCCTTTTCGCGAGTAGAAAATTCCTCTTTCACCGGACCTACTGAGCTGCTACAAAACTGAGTAGGAAATACGTTAGCTACCCCGCATTTCGGATGAAGTAGCATCATTCCCCCACGCTTGGAGAAGTTAGTCTCCATTCACAACGCTTTTCAAAAGCAGACTTCCATTCGCCCCGTTTTCGAAAATTGGGTCACCAAAAAGCTCGTCAGTCGCTTTCAACTCGCCATCCGCCCCGTCGTGCGGAAAACCATAGACCACGTACGGTCGACCCTTGGGGTATCCCGCATTCGGACGGGGTAGATCGCATATTTTCACTCAAAATTTCTACCACACGGAAACGTTTGAAACATGGACTTAACTTTCAGCAGATAACTGAAGTAATTTGCAATTTTGTAAGGATCTGGTCGGGCATCACCTGTCGTGAACGGCAAATGTTCAACGTCGAAACAATCAGCACCAACCCCCCCCCATTTGCGGTTCGACGTACGGTCTCATACTTCCGACTTTTGTTCATTCACACAGTCTGTAACGTGAATTCTGCCAACCTCATTAGGGAAACATTACCATCGGCTTGGTTTATGAGATAAATTCCATGGCCATGCCAAAAACAGATATGAATCGGTAAAATTTGGGGTATTTCAAATAAGTGATGATACGCTACAGATGGAGTCCAAAATTCTAGACCCTAGGCTGATACTGACGCAAACTTGAAATACGGGGTGGATGGTATTGCGGTTTTGGAAGTCGGGGTGAATGGCATACGTGAATGAGACAATCGGGGTACCTCACAAAGTTGTTGAACTTTGGTGTCTTGCAAAACAGATTCACATTGACATGGATTTTGGAAGAAGGTGAAGCCTGCTCTTGGTTGAAGGAGAACATAGCTGCGCAAAGAACACAGGCTCCAAGCTTCAAAAGAGCACTTGAGGCGATTGTTTTACAAGGCGAGATCTCATGTCATGGAAAGGTTTGGGAGGTTTAAGCAACATTCGAAAGGAAGACAAGAACAGTGGCGGTGGCTACCTCATTCTCCCGCAAATCCAGACAGAGGTAATGCGTGTCAAACGAAAACACATGCAAAAACATAAGCGAAAAAGGAATCATAAAAAAAGCGTAAATTGTGCTTAGAATTGGCCCTATTGTTTCGACAATCACGATGGAAAATGAACTCTTATTACAAATGCTGCAATTTAAAGGATTCTAATTCAACTTCCATATAGTAATTACGAAAATCCATGTACACGCAAATGATTCTCAAAATATTTCAAGGTCAACTATAGTAATACATACTCTCCAATACATGAGTGATGTCATATTTCTCCATATTCTATTGACTTTTGGGTATCAAAATTTTGCAATATCAAACTTTTAAGCACTGCAAAACAATCAAATCAAATTTTGAAACATTAGAAAAGAGAAGAAGTAGTACTTTTTTTTGATGAAATGTAGGTTAGAAAAAAAATTCCATATCATCGAGGCATGACTTCCCTTGTTTCCAAAAACTCAATTTCATTTTCTCAATAGAATGAAACATCATTGTTTTAAAATAATGTTTATTCTTCAAAAGTACCTCAAGATACTCAACATCAATGGAAATGAAACTTAAAAAACATTTGCAATTGTGGGCAAAACCAAAAAGCACAAATTCAAACAATACATCAAACCCAAATTGTTATGTAACATTAAAAAATTTCATGAATTTGAGTCTGCCGCATGGAAAGAAGATCAGCAATGCTAACCAACCGCCCTTGAGTAGTACACTAAAATGTTCCATCCTTCTCAAAAAAACTTCCACAGAACCTCAAAGGATGAAGTGTTGAAGTAGTTAATGTTCCTTGTGGTGTTAGGAAGTAGGGAACCAGGGAATTCAGCCTCCTTGCCCCAGTTAGGAGTTTTGCTCTAAACGTAGTGCCCATTAATTAAACCGCTATGCGCCGTTGCGATGACCGTTCGTGAGCGCCAAGCCAAGTGCGTTGATGCCTGGGCAGAGACTACATGTACATGTACTCCAATCCTTGTACCTCGCATTACTTCTTGATCTAAAAATCTTACTCTTCTCATCATGGCATCAAGCCACCGACCTGGACTTTCGCGTCCGGCGTCAACTTTGCTTTCGCCCTCAAGACGCTACGATTCCTCTCGTCCTCGGTGTCACCCGTCGTAAGTCATAGGCGTCGCTTCTCCCCTTCTCTCGTTGCTGGCCGAGCGCCGCCGCCGTCGTTCGAACCACTCCCCCGGGGCGCGTTGGCGCTTTGACCCTCTCGACCGTCCCCTAGTCGCCAATTTGGCTCTCAGCACTCGTTTCCCCATTCACGAGCGTGTCAACACCGTCGTTTACATGCGGCGCCCATTGGCGCGTGGCGCACGTTGGCGGACGACGCCCCCCGCGGCAGCCGTTGGCGTTGCCATCGTTGGCAAACAGCGTCCATTGGCGCGCGGCGCCCCCATTGGCGCGTGGCGCCCATTGGCGCGCAATGCCTGCCCCCCTTCGCACCCTCCACCCCCTCCGGCGCGTCACAGGGGCTTGGGTTCCCAACCTCACCACCGGCCTCTGGTGTGCTCTGGCGGCTTGGGTGAGCCGCTTTCACTCCTTCCTCCCCCCCCTACCCTCACCTCTCCCCTACCCCCTCTTCCCCTCCCCCCTTCCCTCCCTTGATCCCCCCCTTTCCTTGTCCCTCCCGTCCTCCCTCCCTTCGCACATCCATCCGTCCGTCAGTTTGTCTCTTGGTTTGTCCGTACGTCCGTCCGTCCCTCCGTCCGTATGTCCCTTCGTCCCTCCCTCCATCCGTCCCTCCGTCCCTCCCTTCGTCCCTCCCTCCATCTCTCCCTCCATCCCTCCCTCTGTCCCTCCCTCCCTTTGCCCCTCTGTCCTTCTTTCCGTCCCTCCCTCCATCCTTCCCTCTGTCCCTACGACCCTCCCTCCTTACGTCCCTCCCTTTAGCCCTCCCTCCGACCCTCCCTCCAAACGTCCCTTCGTCCGTCCTTCTGTCCTCTCCTTCCCTTCATCCTCTCCCTCCGTCCGTCCCTCCGTCCTTCCCCTTGTCTGTCCCTCAGTCCGTCCCTCCGTCCGTCCCTCCGTCCTCTCCCTCCCTCCGTCCCTTCCTCAGTCCTCTCCCTCCATCCCTCCCTCCATCCATCCGCCCTCCCTCCGTCCCTCTCCGGCTTCCTTCCTCCCTCCCTCCCTCGCTCCCTCTCTCCCTCACCTCTTCCTCCCTCCCTTCTCCCCCCCTCCCCTATTCATCCCTCCACTTCCCTCGCTCCTCCCTCCCTTCCTCTCTCTGCTCTCCTCTAGTCCTTCCTCTCCCCCTCCCTCTTCGTCCCCCTCCTCCTTTCCTCCCTCCCTCGCTCCCTCCATCCCTTTCTCCCTCCCACCCTCCCCTCCATCTCCTCTCCTCCTCAGTCTCCCTCTCTCTCTCTCCTCTCTCTCTCTCCTTTCTCTCTTTCTCTCTGCCCCTCTACCTTCCTCTGCCTTTCTCCATCCTGCCTCCACCCTTACTCTGCCCTTCCTTTCACCTTGCCCCTCCCTCCCCCTCTGCCCTCCCTTTGGCATCCCTCTGCACGCCCTGCGGCCCCCCCTCTGCCCTTCCTCCGTCCTCCCTCCGTTCTCCCTCTTCCCGCCCTCTCCCTCCCTTCCTACTTCCTTTCTCCCTCTCTCTCTCTCGTAGCTCTCTCTCTCTCTCTCTCCCCTTTCTTTCTTTCTCTCCGCCCCTCTACCTTCCCTCCGCCTTCCTTTGTCCTGCCTGTGCCCTCCCTCCGCCCTCCCTCCGCCCTTCCCTTCACCTCGCCCCTCCCTCTCCCTACGCCCTCCCTTTGGCCTCCCTCTGCCCGCCCTCTAACCCCCCCTTAGCCCTCCCCCCGTTCTCCCTCTGCCCTCCCTGTGCCCTCCCTCTGCCCTCCCTTCGTCCTCCCTCCATTCTCCCTCTGCCCTCCCTCTCTCCCTCCCTTCATACCTCCCTTCTCCCTCNCTCTCTCTCTCTCTCTCTCTCTCTCTCTCTCTCTCTCTCTCTCTCTCTCTCTCTCTCTCTCTCTCTCTCTCTTTCTCTCTCTTGCTCTCTCTTCATCTCTTTTTCTCTCTCTGTCCTATCTTGTCCTTTTTCCCCAACTCTATCCCTCCCCCTATCCCTCTCTCTGTCCCTCTTTCCATTTGTCTCTCTGTGTATATGTGCCTCAGTCCATGCGTCCATCTGTCCATCCATGCGACCATATGTCCGTCCATCCGCCACTCTCTCTCTCTCACTGTATCTCCTTCTCTCTCTCTCCCTCCCTCCTCCCAATCAGCCCCTCCCCCACCCGTAGCCCGCCTCTCTTGATCCCGCCCTCTTCCCAACCCTTCCTCTCTCACTCACATTCTCTCTCTCTCTCTCTCTCTCTCTCTCTCTCCCTCTCTCTCTCTCTCTCTCTCTCTCTCTCTTTCTCTCTCTCTCTCTCTCTCTCTCTCTCTCTCCC
>SZWC01004997.1:116005-132382 GCA_023375785.1 Penium margaritaceum
CCTCTCTCTCTCTCTCTCTCTCTCTCTCTCTCTCTCTCTCTCTCTCTCTCTCTCTCTCTCTCTCTCTCTCTCTCTCTCTCTCTCTCTCTCGCTACATGTATGATTCAATTCAATAGATGTTGATATACATATCTCTGAATAGCTTGGATAACACAGAACTATGCAAAGTGCGACTCTCATTTCCCACCTCGCAGATGAAAAAACCACCAGTTTGCCCATCAAATACAAACAATTGATCCCCGAATGACTGTTTTTATGCATGAATAATTTGAGTCGCCGATCAAGCAGGCGGACTTACAACTTGTTCCCATTCTCGTGCGACTGTCTCCCGGTTGCCCCCATTCTCAGGATTACCGCTAGCTCGCCCCCTTCTTGAGACTTATTGCAAGGTTGCCCCTTCTTTTCTTGCTCCGAGGAATCATCTCCAGAACCCCCAATACAGATAAAATGTTTTTGATATCTCGCGTCACTTTAAAACGTGAGGGTATAGTAACAATATCATTTTGTATTGCACATGCTGACAGGTCACTTTCAGTTTAACCATCACGTACAACACACCAGACATTGGGTTCGCTGTGTCCATCTTTTGGACTTTTCTCGCAAAAGTTGCTGCTTTTTCATCGACAATTTACATACTACATGTTGAACACTGAATATTGCAATCTTCCACTCATAGGGCATCTCTTTGTTGTGATGTGAGCCGACCTCGTCTGCCTTCTACAGCTCACAGTTACCACTCGGCCGTGTCCATACTAGTGCAGATCCTTGACATGGGCCGAGCTGGAGCCAGAGCACTGTTTGGTGGTGCTGCTAGACAGCTGCCCACTTGCCGGATGCTTTCTGGGACCTTCTGCAGTTCTTTTGCTCACCCTAGGATATTCTCGGTGGACAAGCCATGTGCCCTGTTTACATGTTTTTGCTTTGTATGTCCACTGTTCCATGCCAGACCCATGCATGTGACCCAGCGTAGTGTCCGGCTCCAGATTTTGAATCTGTAGTTTTAGACGGTGCGTCGTTTGGACGCTTGTGCACAGAGTTACGGCTAAAACAGTGGTTTTGTGCCGGTTGTGAGACAAACTGACCCTGCCGTGTATGTCACCCGCCATGTTCCACGGCAGGTACTTATGTTGTGTGCTTGGAAGTTGTCAAATCTCTCTGTGGATTTAAGCTATTACGCTTATGAGACTCTGAAAGTCTCGCCTAGCCCAATCCTTGCTGTTTCTGCACCTGCCTTGTGTGCTAGTGTGATCGCTCACTGGACAGAGTTTCCTCGACAGCAGCAGTAGTTTTGGGAAGCTTCCAGGTAGCTTCTCTTGGCATGAAAGAAGCAAGGCATCTCTTGCTTAGCTCTTTAGTAGAGACGCAACAGCAGCGGCAGTGAGTCAAGGCCGTCGCCATGGTCCTGGCGGTGCAGTGGGAGGACCCACTGCACCGCTTACGTAGATGTGCAACAACCAACGTTCTCCACCCCAGGTCAGCCTATCCAAACCAGAGCAGCAGCAACAGCAGCAGCAGCAACAGCTAGCTTGACAGCAGCAGCAGCTGCCGCAGCAGCAGCTGCCGCAGCAACTGCAGCCGCCGCCACAACAATAGCCACAATGCAACCGCCGGCAACGTAGCAGCAGTAGCTGCAGCAACTGCAGTCGCTGCAACATAGCAACAGCGGCGGCTGCAGCTGCAGCCATCAGCTGCACATTAGCAGTAGCTGCTACAGCTGTGGCCACAACAGCACCCTACAGCTGCAGCCATCAGCAGCAGTTGTCCGCAGCAGCAGCTGCGGACAACTGCTGCTTACAACTGTTGCACAGCCGTCGGTTGCGCATCAGCCACATCACCGCGCAGGGACCAACTGCACAACAGCTTGACCAGCAGCTTTGCAGCAGCCGCTGGGCAACAGCAGGAAAGCAGAGGTTGCTGCCCTGCACGAGGCACCTGAGCATTAAACAGCCGCGAGCTGTGAGGTGTCCCTCCCACGTGGGTGAGGGTGCACTAGCAAATCCAAAAAACAAAGAGAGAAGGAAAAAGAAGAGGAGAGGGTTTAAGGGACATGTAGCGGCGTCCAAAAGGCATCCAGAGGTACCTGAACATCGTTGACATCAGCACACTGTGTGTTCACGTCAAAATTGCCTTGCTGAAATCAGTATTGCCTTGCTGACATCAGCATCCTCTGTGCTGACATGAACACTGAGCCAAATTTCTGACTTGGAGGTCAACTTCTTAACCCATCCTCAGCCCTCGTGAAATGCAGTCGGATTTTCAATCTGGCCACTTTTGCATTTTGCCATACTTGTTGCTCCTTCCGGCTCTGGCTTCGTAGCTGAGACATCCAGTCATCGCCCTTAGGCCATAGGCTCCCTACTCCAAGCGTAGAATGACATCCGACAGCAGTAGGGAGCACATGCGGCCACCCTTTAGGAGATGCTCATTTTGCTGTAGAGGATGCAGTAGACTCTGCCAGCTGCAGGCAGAGCACCACAGTAGGACACATAGTAACAGGGCGTGTAGCAGCAGGATCTGAAGCAGTAAGGCGTGCAGCAGCAGATGCTAGCTAGAGACAACAAGAGTAGTGACGACAGCGACGGTCGACAGAAGTAGTCACCAGGCCCTGGATTGACGGGTTGCCAGATTTCTTGCCCCCGGCTGTGAGAAGCCGTCAAGGGGATGAGCCATCTCCAGTTGGGTCAGCGGCCCACTCTCGTGCAAGATTCCGGGTTGCCTACACCTTTATGCTCGATACGCCTCTCTTGGCATGTTCTTCGGTGGTGATCCGATTCCCGGTGCGCTTGAACATGCCCCTGCGTTCGCCCGTCCCACGGATGGGCGACTGAAGGATTTCGAGATCCCACTGATGAAAGCTGGGGCAGCCCTCAGGGAGGTGATCAGGCTCACCAAGAGCCGCCTAGGTAGGACCAACCGTGTGTGAGAGGGAGTTGCAGGTTGAACAAACAGAATTTACGGCAGTGAATTTAGGTTTGCAAATAGGGCAAATTTGTGAATGGTCACTAAGTGAGAAAGTACATCATCAACACTTTCTAACATGCCCTGATGTGCCTCATTTGACCAAGGGAGCACTGAGTTACACTCTGTCAAAGTTGACCCTCTAGCACACTTCTAGTGTAGCTGGATGAGCGGCATACATGCATGAGAATTGTGTCTCCCACGACATACATTAAAAAACCATGGACTGGTCCTTCCTTAAAGTCTCCTGGAGTTCCTCCAACCATCTTTTCTCCTTGGAGGCCGCTCTCAGCCTTCCTGGTCAATACTTCTGCCGCCTTTTGAGCTGAAAGTGCTCAGGTCGTCACTTGGACCCGGCCCATGATCTCCAAACTTTGGAACTCTATATCTCACTCAAACGGACTCCGAATTGAGTTCCGTAAAGTCCGTTGGAACTTGTGAAACATCCTCTACACAACTATTATGGCAGACGATTTTTGTTGAGCAACCTATTTTTCTCACTTTCTGGCACCCTCATATCCACCAGTCTCCCAATTTGCAAGAATAAAAATCACACTAGTCGGCACTGTCCCCTCAGCTGCTGAAAGTGGTGGGCTACCAGTGGTTTGATCAGGAAGTCTTCCAACATCATGCTTGAAGGACATAACTTAATCTGCAACACCTGCTTCGCCACAAGCTTGCGGATGAAGTGGTACCGCAAGTCGATGTGCTTGGTGCGGGTGTGAAACTCTGCATTCTTGGTTAAAGCAATGGCGCTCATGTTGTCACAGTAGATGGTGGTTGCTGTAGTCTGCTCCTGCCCAAGGCTTGCCAGCGGCTCACGCAGCCACACAGTTTCCTTTGCTGCTTCACTCAAGGCAATGTACTCTACTCCGATGGAGGAGAGGGTGACACACTCTTGTTTCTTGCTCCATCTGATTGCACCTTCCCCCAGCACAAATACAAATCCACTGGTCGACCTCCTTGTGTCCAGGTCACCTCCTCAATCTGGATTGCTGTAGCTGCTGAGGATGGGGCTGTTGTTACCGTTGAAGGTGAGGCAAAGGCTGCTGCTACTGTCCACGTAGCACACCACACGCTTGATGGCCATCCAATGCGGCACGCCCGGATTTGCGTAAAACTTGCTGAGCAGTCCCACTGATTGGCTCATGTTGAGGCGCGTGCCGACCGCTGCATACATGAGGCTCCCAACTAGTGCTTGGTACGACACTGCTTCCATGCGGCTGTTCTCTTGCATGCCGTGGGGATTCTACGTCATGCTTAGCTTCTCTCCTACTTCCAGTGGTGTTGCAACTTTGTGCGCACCTGCCATGTTGAAGCGCTTGATGATGTCGCTCACGTACGTGCTCTGTGACAAGTCCAAAGTCTGCTGCTTCCAATCGCATTTGACTTGAAGGGAAAGGTAGTAACTGAGCTCTCCCATGTCTCTCATGTCAAACATGGCAGCAACGGACTGCTTCACATCATCCAAAAGAGACTTGGAGTCAGATGCAATGAGCAATTCATCAACATAGAGCATTATGATAACCTAGCTTGCTTCTTGCATGTGCCCATAGACAACATGGTCAGCGTCACTACGCACAAAACCAACACCAGTCAGCTGCTCATCCATCTTGTGGTACCATGCTCACGGTGCTTGCTTCACGCTGTAGAGAGCCTTCACAAGCTTGCACACCAGATCCTCCCTCCCTTCCACTTCACACCCCTCCGGCTGCTCCACATACACATCCTCCTTGAGGTCACCATTCAGAATTGCACATGTCACATCCATTTGGTGCACCTCCCAGTCCATATCAGCAGCAAGAGTGAGAATTGCTCGGATGGATGGAAGCTTTACGACAGGTGTAAATGTCTCATTGTAGTCCACATCCTCAGTCTGTGCATACCCCTTTACAACCAGCCATGCTTTATACCTGAGCACCTTACCATCCGTACCACGCTTGTGCCTGAAGATCCACCGGCACCCGATCACCCGGCTGCCACGTGGAGCTTCCTCGATGGTCCAGATGTCGTTCTTCATGAGCGCACCATACTCATTGTCTGCAGTGGCACGCCAATCTGCCACCTTGGCACTGCGCATCACTTCAGCGAAGGTGGCTGGGTCATCGATGATGGTGAGGAAGAGGAGCTCGAGGTTAGAGGACTCCGTTGGTGGTGGATTGGTGCACAGGTTGAGCCGCTCCCCTTGCTCTACCTACTTCTTGGCAAGACTCTCTGACCGCCGTAGTTACCACCCACTGTCCTCTGTACCTTTGTTGAGGCGTGTAGACCTCTGTGGAAGCTTCCTGCATTGTTCGGCTGCTCCTCCTCATCAGCTTTGGCTACTGGCTCCTTCTCCTTCTCAACTCCCTCCACCTCCTTGTTGATGCCGCTGTCACTGCCATCTTCCGTACCACCCTCTTCTACTACCAGTTCTTCTCCTAGTTCATGTACAAGTACGGGAGTAAGTGGAACTACAGACATAGGGCTCCAAGTCTAGCCCTTCACATCCTCTTCAAAGACCATGTCACAGCTGCGCATGATCTTGCGTGCAACAAGGTTATAGAGGCGGTACCCCATGGTGTCGTAGCCGAGGAAGGTTGCCTTCACGAACCTGGCTTCCAGCTTGTTATGGCTGCCGGAAGGTATGTGCACAAATACACCACACCTGAAGACTTTCAGGTGCGTCACTGTTGGCCTGCTTCCCGTCCACGCCTCCTCCAGTGTCATCAATGGCACAGCACGCGTAGTACTCCGGTTTTTCAGGGACAGCGTAGTGTTGACCGCTTTCGCCAAAAAGGTTGGCGGGAGCTTCGTGTCTTGGAGCATGCTTCAAACACGCTCCATGAGCGTGCAGTTTGCACGTTCAGCCATGTTGTTCTATTGTGGTGTTCGAGGTGGGGTGATCTCTTGCCTGATCCCGCGACACTTGAGGTAGGTGCGGAAGTCGTTGGAGAGGTACTCTGCTCCACCGTCGATGCGATGCACCTTCAACCGCCTGCCACTCTCAGTCTATGCAGCAGTAACCCACACCTTGAAAGCATTAAAGCACTCATCCTTTCTTGCTAGGATGGATACCCATGTCTTCCTTGACTTGCCATCAATGAACATGACAAAGTATAACTTGTTGGACAAGGAATGTGATGACATGGGACCGCACAAATCAGAGTGAACAAGTGACAGAAGCTCAGCCGTTTCCTTTCCTTCCCTTGTAAAAGGAGAGCGGGCTTGCTTCCCCTCAATGCAGCTCTCACAAGTTGATGCAGCTGGCTGCTTCATCCCCTTGAGCTCCAGGCCGCGAACCATCTGCTCCATGGAGATGATGGCGCCAAAACCGAGGTGACCAAGCCGGCGGTGCCACAGGCCGATGTCATGTTTTCCCTCTCTCGCTGCAAATACTGAGTTGGCTTCCTTCTCCGACGCCACATAGAGATGGTAAAGCCTGTCCTCCTTGTCCGTTTTTGCAAGCACACGGCTTGTATGGACAGAGATGGTACAACCACCATTCTCACAGCAAACCTACATGCTTTTGGAGATGAGAGATGAGACAGAGAGGAGGTGAGCTGCGAGCCTCGGAACATGGAGCACCTCCTTCATGTGCTTACCCTCAAGGGAAGCACAAAACGCAATCCCACCCTCTCCAACCCCCATTTGCAAATGGTTGTCCCCCATGTACACCCGACGAGATTCAATGGCGGTGTAGACAACGAACCACTCTCCACGACACGTCATGTGTCGTGTGGCCCCAAGTCGATGATCCAGTACAAGGCGGTTTTGTCAGAGACATGCAGGACATGGATGGTAGTCACGAATCCACTCTTCCAATGTGCTACGTTTGCAGAAGTGTCTGACTAATTTCCCGCTCCCACTCCAACAGCAGGGTCCGCCATCTTCTTCCGACATTCGCGGGCCCAATGGCCCGGCTTCTTACAGTATTAGAAGTTCCCCTTCTTCTTTCCTCCTCCACCATTGGCCCTGGTAGTTGCGGCACCACCTCCATGACCAGAGTTGGTGATTAGAGAAACGTCCAGTCCGCTTCTGCCCTCCTCTCCCTTGCACCGCTCCTCCTCAAAGAGCATACTCTCCTCCACATCGTTGAGGGAGAGCTTATCGCCACGCTAGTCCAGGGCAACAATGAGAGGAGTGTAGCTACTAGGAAGGACAGAGAGAATGGTGTGAGAACACACTCCTAAACAGAGTCCTCAATAGTAGAAAGTTGGTCGAAGAGAGACTTCACCATGTTGATGTAGTCAATCATGGATCCGGACTCATCCATCTTTACAGTGTGAAAGTGACGACGCAAATGCATGTTCATGAGAAGTAACTTGGATGCATAAGTGGGCTCAAGATTATTTCAAGCCTCTTTAGGCGTGAGGATGCCACGGACGAGGAGTTGTTGCTGTTTGGCAAGGTATAAGTAGATGGTGGCAAGGGCACGGTCACGCTTCTTGTGACGGTTACGGGCCTCACCAGGTGGGAGAGGGGACTGAGCTGGTTCCTCCTCACTCACATGGCTCCAGATTCCCTTCTCCATCAGCATCATCTTCATGTTGTTGATCCATTTGAAGAAGTTCTTGCCTTCGAGCTTGGCGATGTTGTTGTCGGCCATCACAGAAGCGGATGTCGCCATGGTAATCCAATGTTGAGCCCCCAAGAAACCCTCTCACACAACAGGGTGCAAGGAATGCCTCAAGGATAAGGCACATCCTTTTTTTTGGCTCTGGTACCACCAATGAAAACTGGGGCAGCCCTCAGGGAGGTGATCAGGCTCACCAAGAGCCGCCTAGGCAGGACAAACTGTGTGTGAGAAGGAGTTGCAGGTTGAACAAACAGGAATTACGGAAGCAAGTGTAGGTTTACAGACACTGCAAATGTCTGAATAGACTCTTGAATGAGAAATTAAATCATCATAGCTTTTTAACAAGCCCATATATGCCTCATTTTGCCAAGGGAGCACTGAGATACGCTCTGTCAAAGTTAACCCTCTAGCACACTCCTAGCCTAGCGAAATGAGCGGCAGTTACATTATCATGCATTAGAATCATGTCTCCCACGACCTGCACGGCCAATAATCGTGGACTGGTCCTTCCTTGAAGTCTCCTAGAGGTCCTCTAGCCATGTTTTCTCCTTGAAGGCCGCTCTCAACCGTCCTGGTCAATTATTCTACTGCCTTTTGAGCTGAAAGTGCTCAGGTCGTCACTTGAACCTGACCCATGATCTCCAAACTTTGGAAATCTATATCTCACTCATACGGACTCCGAAATGAGTTCCGTAAAGTGTGTTGGGCCTTGTGGAACATCCTCTATGCAACTCTCATGCCAGATGATTTTTATTGAGAAACCTGTTTTTGTCACTTTCTGGCATCCTCATATCCATCACCCACAACTACATTTCAATAGCAATGTTGGGTTCGACGCCTGGGAGACCCCTGTGCGCTGATGCGGAGGGCGTATGGCCATGTTCATTGAGCTAGTATCAAACGGCTGACCTGCTCCAGGTGCATGTTGCGACAAGAGCCATGCGTGGCTTGCTTTCTTCCATGCCCCAGGTTGTCGTTGTCCACCTCTGTCAGTTCTTGGTGGCCCCTGGTACGGGCACCACAGCAGACCCTTGCTGCGGTTGAGAGTTGTTCCTGACCCTGCTTCTAGCTGAGACCCATGCGAATATGATGGCACATCTCTGAGAGTTCAGCTCCCTTCAGCAAGGTCCCTCTGATTCCGCTGCAGCCTAGTGGCGACAAGCCATGCGGATCTACACTTGCCTAGGCACCATCTGTGGCTCCCACCTGTGGAACCTGCACACCATCACGATTGGGGCCCACATGGATTTTGTCGACATGTTCACCAATGTTGAACAGGCAATTCTCGTTGAGCTAACGGACTCCTTGGAGCTCCCTTGGGCCCATGAGTGCTTCCTATAGCGGACAATAGCACGTGAGGTTGCCCAGGCACATCACGCGAGTCCGCTGGTTGGCGTAAAGACCACTTCATCGACGACCCCTCTCCTTTTCAGCACCTCTCCATTGCCCTCCTCCCTGGGCCTGGCCACTGTTACAAGGGGAAGAAGGGAAAATGGAGTTGTGGCAAGGGACAGCAGCAGCGTCTACAACAGTCCGGTAGTGGCTGTGGACGTTTCGTCCACTGCTAGAACTATAGGGGTTACATCACTACACCGAGAGCGCACAACCCGTCGATTGGACACTGATCATACAAGGCTTTCATGCCACGCATACCCAGTAGACGAATGCCTCTAGCACCACCTAGACCAGCCGTACGATCATGACGGCAGTTGACCCTCCACCTGCCTCTAGTGACACTGATGCGACAGACCTAAGCAACCGCATCATTACGAAGCTTAGTAACCTTCAGGGGCTCCACACTCAGGGAGTCGCGAGTGTGTTGATATAGCCGTGTGGTCCACAGTCTACCTGTCCTGTTGCGTTTGTGGCCCGTGATGATGCATGTGGGGAAGTGTTGACTGCCTGTGATGACTGGTTTGCACTTCACAAAGTGTTGGATGAGTCAGATGTATGCCGTTTATCATGATTCTTTTGCCCCTGTTGAGCGTCTGGCAGCTGCGGAGTGTTCACTAGCCCATTGCTCGGTGACAAACACGGGTTGTGAGGTGAGTGGTACCTGGAAAATAGGCTCCTCTGCCGCTCGGCGCATGACCGGTCGTTGTGCTGACTTCGTTTTCCTTGGTCTTCTTGGGTCTGTTCGATCTGTTTGCATGGGATCTGGTCAGTCCTTGCCAGTCTAGGGCATTTGGTTTGTACTCTTTGATGGCCCGTCTCGCTCCCTTTACATCTTTGACGTATTCTACGTTCCTGTCTGTTCGTGCCTGTACCCGGATGGGTCTCTCTGTTGAGCACTTTGCTGACTGTGCCACTACTTCCACCTATGATGCTCATGCTGTTGTCCTCCGTGCGTATTTTGTAAATGACTTATACCACGTTGCTTGCCGTCCTCCCTCAGTGCCTCCTTCCTCATCCTCTTCTGCATGCATGTTCATGACTGGTATGCTCTCCTCCAAGCACGAGCGCTTGTTGCATCGTTGCCTCTATCACGTGAGCTTGGACACCGTGTGCAAGCTCATTCGAACGGAGCCCGTCATTGGTCTTGACGTGGCTTCCTTAAAGAAAAACCGTCCAAGACCGATTGTCTCTTTTGCGCCAAGGGTAAGATGCATTGCTGCACTTATCCTGACTCGGCCGCCCGTGGGAGCTGGTTCACTCCGGCCTTCTCGATCCCCTTTTTGCTGAGTTCCTCACCCTCACCAACGATTTCACCGGGATGCGGTGGGTCTACAGCCTCCGCCATAAGAGTGATGCCACTCTAGCATTCCGCCTCTGGCTCGTCATGGCTTAACGTCAGTCGCGAAACACCCTCTACACGTTCCACTAGGATCATGGTGGTGAGCTCCTTGACGAGATGGACGCCTTCTTTGCTAAGAACGGTGTCTTTCACCAGGACTCTGCTCTTGCTACTCCCCAGTAAAAGCGCGTGTCCGAGCACCGGAACCGCACCATAGAGGATGCGGTTTTACACCATGCTTTCAGAGAATGGCCTTCCTAATTCCTTTTTCTTTTAGGGCTTTGCCTACATGACGTGGGCCTGGAACCGCCTCCCGCACGGTCCCCTGCCGGACCATGACACGTCGAACGAGATGTTGTTTGGTCATCGGGCTGACCATCACCTGGCTCACGTCTAGGGCTCCCTCGCCTGTATGTGGTACACTGAGGACTAGCAGGGCTCCAATGTCACCCTGCAGGGCCGGTGTACGCTTTACTTGGTGTCTCCCCACAGTCAACGGCCTGGCACTTCTAGGATGCTGTGCGCCATTCCATCGTGGAGTCTTACAACACCCTCTCTTTGAGGCGATGACCTAAATTGCGACCTCTCCAACGACTTGTCACTAGCCGCTGACCACATCCCTACCAGTGTGGGTTCCTGATGGATGGAGGAGAGTTCTCGTCTTAGAGCTACCGACAGGTCCATCTGGGCTCCCACACCTGCATCCCAGTCACTGACTGAGGATTACCCAGTCATTCTGGCCGACGGTGTTGTGACCCAGTCCGCTCCCATAGGCCTCCATGCGCCTTCCGGTGCACCTGACCATGCGCCGCCCGGTGCACTTGACCATGTGCTGCCCAATACACCAGGGCCTGCAGCATCCAGTGCACCCAACCATGCGTCGTTGAGTGCACCTGACCCTTCTGCTGTAGTCTCGAGTACACCTGACCCTGTGCCGTCCAGTGCACCTGAACTTACTCCTGTGGTCTGGAGTGTACCTAATCCTTCGGTGCACAGTGCAGCTGACCGTGTACCGTTTTGTGCACGCAATCCTGCGCTGTCCAATGAATCAGATCATGCTCTTGTGGTCCCTCCGATCATGGCTGTGCCCCTGCCGGGAGCTTCGTCTCAGCCTTTTTGCGTGAGCCCGGTGGTTTTCTTTGTCCACGGGTCCTGAAAGTGCAACGTGGGGCTGACGGTGTACCTTGCTACCCAACTCGGGGTGTCCAAAGTGGCGAGCCTTGCACTAAGGCCCTTGGCCTTTATGTCCAAGGAGACAGTTTCTACGCACGCTGAGGTGCACTCAGCATGCTCCATTGGCCATGAGCTCATATCTTGCAGGTTAGTAGTGGCTTGGAATGCAGCAGCAGGACTTTTCACGATTGAGCCACCCTTTGGCGACTACACTCTTTCCACTCAGAGCAACCCTTTTCTAGCACCTGATGCAGGAACGCTTAAGGAGGCTCTCTTTGCTGACGATGTAGCCGAGTGGCATGATGCGTGCGAGGATGAGCCTAGATCCATCCAAGAGCACGGTGTCTACAAGCTTGTCGATCTCCTCCCAGGATGCAAGGCAGTCAAGGCCAAGTGGGTCTTTTGCAAGAAGGTGAAGCCAGATGGCTCACTGGATCGCTACAAGGACCGCCTTCTGGCCAAGGGATTTTTCCAAAAAACTGGAAAAGCTCATGTTGTCTAGGTTCATGGACACCTTCATCCCTGTTCGCTGCATGGCCACAGCTTGTGCTCTGCTAGGCCTTGTTTCCCAGCAGAATTTGAAACAACATCAGATAGACATCAACAACACTTTCCTCCATGGTTCACTCAAGGAGGAGATTTAATAACAAGGTCTGGTGCTTGTACAAGGCCTTGTACGGCCTGAAGTAGTACCTTTGGTACTGGAACCAGAAGATTGGCGGCACTCCTACATGCGTTGGGTACGTGCAGAGCGATGCCAATCTGTCCATGTTCATTCTACAGACTGCTGAGCAATTCACTGCCATCCTGGTCTATGTCAATGACCTTCTCATTGCGTATCCCTCGACGGAGGCCGTGAAGGAGGTCAAGGTGGTGATTTAGATCGCCTACAAGATGAAGGACCTCAATCCTATAGCTGTATTCCTTGGGATGGAGATCATGCGTGACCCCATCCGAAGCATCACTAATGCGCTGCGACAATCTGAACATAAGAGATGTTTCTCAGCATGACGGTATGCACCATCCTTGCACAGGTTACATAAACATTGAGCATCACTCTGTCTGAAAAAAAAATGAAAACTGGAAAAGCTCATGTTGTCTAGGTTCATACTGCCAATAGCGTGCAAAAATTCTTGCCGAAGCGCTCAGTAGTGGCATGTTCAAGGCAGCTATGAATGCTAATGGTCTGTTATGTGCTCATGACATCCTTGGTTGATGTGATTATGCATATGTTTTGTCCATGAATTTTGTTTCCTACTGCTTGGGCATATGTTGTCCTTGCCCTTATGTGTGTGGAGCCTATTTGTGTGTGGGTCATGGGGGAGTGTTATTAATGGGGTGTAAAGCACGTAAGTGCCGGTGGCATTCTTCATTGTGGTATAGGCTGGGGGTAAATAACCGGTTCAACCCAACGACATACTTTACCGTCTTTTGTATTTTCCTGTTTTTCAAGCACAATCAAGTGACAGCTGAATTCGACTATCTTTTTTGTCTTTTCATTTTTGACCTGCTTCGTCCAAAGCCCTGGTACTTTTTTGGTTCTTGATTTTGGTCAAACTGCCAGTTCACAACCTTGGTTTGTTGCTTGAACTTCGCTTGTCAGATGTTGAAAGCTTGAACGTTGAGCGTGGTGTAACACCACGCAGCTCGCTTCATAGTTAATTGTGCAACTTGCATTGCAGCGTACTGTGCAGCTCACTTCGAAGCTCACTTTGTTTCATGTCTCCACGAAAATGTTTCCAGTTTGTGTGCAGTCCACCAGGGATTCCATGTGAAACATGAATATCCCACTCTTCGACGGGAGTCCCTGAGAGACTGCGTGCCGAACATGAAAAAGTGTATAGATAAACAGGATTTTCAAAATCTTAAGACTGATTTGTCCATGACAGAAGACTTTAGAAGGCGCTTGAATGGACAAAGAAGGGCATATGAAGTGCATGTTCTGTCATATTCTAGCACTGCGGATTCGTTGTAAGATGCTCGTGCAACGTTTGAGCAACCCCTAAGCTGAGTGCCACTGAATTCTTCCAAAAAATGGCTCACTAAGCCACAAGTAGATTCTAAAGACAAAATTGAGCCCAAGGAATGGTGGTTGTTCTAGCCTATCCCAAACAAGCTCGCCCCTTATATGGGATAATTGGTTGGCCTTGTTTCCACCATCCATGGCACATACTCTATTATTCGGTTTGCTGTCAATCACAATGGATCCATGAATCCCTTGTCCACCTCCTTTTTTGGGGGAATATCTCCTCTTCCAACTGCTACAGTCCCCGTCCAGTTCTTTCTATATCAGTCCTGGTGACCTATGCACTTGATGCCACTCATATGCAGGCAAACCTTAGAGGTTGAAGACTCCTTTGACAGTCTCAGCATCAACTTCCACATCCATATGTACTCTCGGGAATTCTCTCAGTGGCTAGTTTCCGAGGGCCACTTTGTTGACAACATCATTTTTGGTCTTTTTCATCTTAGTCCTGCACATTGTGTTTTTCTACTTCCGCTACTTCTTTCGGTTTATCATTTGGCCACCCAAGTGACCCGTATTGTTGCTAGGATCCTTCTAGTTGCTATTTGGGAGCTGGCAGATATAATCTTGGATTTTCCCATAGGCCAGCTATTGTGAAGTTTGCACGTACGTTGGAAAGACCGAGGGTGGAGGGGATCTCTTGCTCATTGTTCTAACTGACTCTCATCTTTTCAACCAGGTCTTTGCCGTATCTCCACCATTTTCAGCAACTTTGGTCACATTACGTCCCTTGCAAAGTACACTCTCACACAGAATGTCGCTAAAGGGGATTTGTCCATTCCCTTGTGCTATCAGAGCAGTTGAGAAATTGTAACCTCACATCCCACCATACAACACGCAGCAGCAACATCCGGCTGGAATGGGTTGGGCTGGGTGGGGGCTATCAGGTGTTGGCAACATGGAGGCCTTGACCTCAGGGCTCGTACCATTTAGTACTCCTACAGTGCCGGAGGTGGAACGCTACCAAAATCTCGTAGGCAGGTTCCCTTGTCGTGGCTGCCACCTTGATGACAACAAGACGCACGCACACCAGCCCCACACTGAGGCATGGCAATGGCTCGCAACTGCACGTTGAAGTTACTTTTGTGCGTGCTTGGACTTCCTTGCCCATCCGCCAAGAACACTGCTGCTACGTAACCCGCAGCAACTGAAGATCAACAGCAAGCCTACTGTTTTCTCTACTGGAACCTAACGGACGTGAGTGGTCATCTTCCCCTCACACTCGTCTTCTGTGCATCGTCCATCCAGCAACAGAAACACCTCTGGCTCTGTATCTTACAGCTTGGGCAGCATTATCTCCTGTGCACCTCTTGCATTCAACAGCAGCAGAAGATGCAGCTGTTGATGCATGCACAAAACTTGTCCGCCAAGCAGTGGTGGTGACAGCCACCTCAGCCCTAGGCACTGCAGATCTGCTGATGCAACGCAGCAGAAGTGATGTCTTTCGTAAGAGCAGCAGTAGCAACAGCTGCAATCTACAGCAGCAGCAGCAACGACATCGACATTTTGCAGTCACAGGAGCACTATCGGCAGTAAAAACTGTCATAGCAATGGTGGTCTTTCTTGCACACACCGCAGCAACAGCTGTTGCCGTCCACAAGCAACGCTCTCTTTAGCCGCTCTAGACTCAGTACACGTGGTATCAGCACATGCACCACATGCTGAGATAGCTAAGTGGCTTCCTCAAAGCCACCCATCACCTATGCAACGGAGCCAACAATCAATAAAGAGCTCGCCGATCAGTTGACTTGTCCATCAACAAGCTCATCAATGAATGAGCTCATCGATGGACAAACTCATCGTTCACCTTTACAGAAAAAAAACAGTGGCTCACTGTGAACTCGGGTCCACCTCACTCAATCCCTCATTGCTTTTCCTCCTTATCTGTTTCTTATCTTCTCTTTTATTCATTCCTTTCTTTTTTACTTCATCTTCCTCTGTCTCTCTTACCCTGACTTTCTCCACTCTCCTCATATCCTCTATCGTCGAGACCTGGGTACTAGGGTTCTGTTCCAATATCTCCAAAGACCTATTTTGTTCCTCATATTATAGCACAAAAACGTGGACATTTCTCTCGTTCCCTTAGTTTAACTTCCTTTTTTTCCCCTCTCTTTTTCATCCCCCTCTGGTGTTGTTTCAAATTCTACCCTCTCGATGGAGACCCGGTTGTTCCGGGATTTGTCCCAACATTGTCGAAGACCATTCTTGCACCTCGTTACAGGAGACGATTCTTAGGATCTCCCATCACGCTTGCATTCTTCTTCTCCTCCGGGCTTTCCATTCTTGATAACATGGCATCGCCGGCAATGTATCCACCCAGGGTGGCGTGGACACAACCCTACTGAGTCCCATCGTTCTGCGGGCCACACTCACTGTTCTACACACCTCCTTCTTGGCTTCATGTACTTGCTCCTCACGTATTCCCTTCTACTCCTTTAGCATCCATATCAGGGTCCGACTTGCCGGACATGAGGTCTTCCTCAGTCCTCTACGGGGGCTTCCCCCCGTTCTGTGCAGATATCACTTTTTCCTCGTGGCACTTGGCGTCTCCACCAGTGGATCCGCGTGTAGGTTCTCCCTTTTGGCATTGGCATTATCAGCCTTGACCTCCAGCAGCCTCCTGCGGTGTGAGTTTGGCGGTTGGGTCTACAGGTCATCATTGTGAGTCAGATGGTTTACTTCGAGGAGCATCATGGGGTGGTCCGGTTCTTGATGGTGCATGGGTTGAGTAATGACAACATGCCTCGTACCCCCGCCGCTTAGCAACTTGCTCTGGCACGTGCCATTCTTTGCTGGTTTCACACGTAGCACTGCTGCATGTCATGTCATGTCACTTGCACCTGTGTCACGTGGATTCTGGATAACTGATTCTGGAGCCACTCATCACATGACGTCGTTGCGTCTTGCATTCGTGTCGTTGGGGCCTGT
>SZWC01004997.1:132718-143505 GCA_023375785.1 Penium margaritaceum
GCCGTACCGCTCGCTTCGTCATCAGCCTGCGGCTGGCTTGGACGCTGCCACTTTCTCTGCACCCTGTACTGCTGATTGCTTGGACTACGTACAAGACAAGATGCAAGGCAACCCGTTTCCCATGTCTGAGTCGTGCGTATACAAGGCACTTGCTCTTGTCCATGGCTATGTGATGGGACCGGTTATAGTTGAATTTCTCGACGGTAGTTGTTACGTCCTCTGTCTCAATAAAAACTACTCTCATTTCCACTAGACTTATTCATTTGGCTTGAAGAGTGACGTTGGGCCTACAATCGAGTCTTGGCTTGTCCAAGCAGAACGTGCCTGTCAACGCAAGCTAGAGGTGTTTTTCTTCGATCCTGGTGGTGAATTCATTGGTCCAAATACTCACTTTCTTACATCGCTTGGTCTCCGCTTTGAGTTGTCTGCTCCATACACCCCACTTCAAAACGGTGCCTTGGAACACTGAAATTGCACCCCGATTGATTGTGTCCGCACCATGGTGCTTGAGTCTGGTTTCTCCAAAGCCTTTGCTTATGAAGTACTTAACATGGGGGTGGAACCGGATTGCATGTGGTCAGCTTCCACAACATGTCACATGGTACGAGGACTGCTTCCCTCGCCGCACTTTCCTGCGTCTTGCTCGTGTCTAGAGGAGTGTCGCATACGCTTTGCTTCTTGAGGGCCAACATGATGGGAAGCTCTCACGTTGCGGCTGTATTCTTCTGTTGTATCTCTTCGCAGTCCAATGCTTGGTTCTTTTAGGATGCTGAACGTGAGCGCATCATTGCGTCTCGTAATGCTCTGCTTTTAACACGAGTTCAGTCGCAACACTATTGACAATGTCTCCCCTCTTGTACCCACCTCTCGTATACAAGGATGCTCGTGGGCCGGATGGTCTCAGTGTCTCCTCTTTATCTGTGTCTCCCATCTATGTTCCATCTCCTCTGACTTCTGCTCTGATGAGTGTACCATTGCCCACATCCTCACTCGCTCCAGCGGCTGCATCCTCTCTCCATGTCACACCTGCTTCTGTGTCTTGGCCTGGGTCATCGTCAATGCCTGCGTCCTCATCGGCATCTCTCTCATTACTTGTAGCATCATCCCTGGTCGTGTCACCCACTGTCGCATCACTTCCTGTCGCATTTGCGCTGTCGTCGTCATCTCTCTAGCATTGTTGCTTGGTTCACAGTAAGTCTCTTCACATGCCAATTCTATACCATCGGGTGATTTTGAACCGATTCCCTTGGCTACGGACCCAGTCGCACTCTCATCCTCATCTCACCCTCCTTGAGTCAGGCTCCTGGTGGTCGTCTCAGGTATTTACAGTCGCGCTCCCAAGTTGCTCCCAGTGTCAATCGCTTTGGTCCGTTGCGACCTACCAGTCCTCTTTTCAGACCGTGTGCCGGCTCCTCCTGACACTAGTCTAGTCACACTTGGACTTTTTTATGTTGTCCAGTCAAACTCTACAGTCAGCTACTCTCTGATCACGGAAGAGTTCTTCTTTGTTGTTGCGGCCGCTTAGTCTGTCGCTAGTGCACTGACTTCTTGAGACACCATGCAACCCCCACCTGATCCGGACACAGTCTGCCAGGCATGCTTCCCTCCTGATGCAACTCTCTGGGAGGAGGCCATGTGAGAAGAACTTGATGCCATCACAGAGTGTGGCGTTTATGAGAAAGTGGATCTTCCACCAAGTCGCATATCCATAGCTGCACGTTGGGTGGACAGGCGTAAGCGCAAGCCGGACGGCGTCGTTGAATGCTACAAGGCTTGCTTGACAGCCAAGGGATTCTTTCAAGTGTCTGGCGTGGATTTTTATGCTGCTTTTGCCCCTCTGGAGAAGCCACTGCCAAGGCACTACACAGCCAGGTGAGCCAACACGGCTGGGAACTGCACCAAATGGACGTCAACAACACATTCTTGCACAGTCGCCTCGACGAGGAGATCTACCTAGCTCAGCCGCCTTGTTTTGACAATGGTACTGGCCGCGTCTGGCATCTTCACAAGGTACTATATGTGTTAAAGCAGTCTCCGCGCTGCTGGCACCTTGAGATTTCTGCCGCCCTTGAGTTCGGTGGATACCGTTGCAGTCCAATTGACCCTGTTCTCTTCGTGAGTGACCCTGCGAGACCCTTCGTTGCCATCTTGGTCTATGGGATGATCTCCTGTTTGCCTTGCCGGATCCCCACGCTGTTCAATCTGTAACGAACCTTCACTAGTCCGCGTACAAGATGAAGGATCTCGGTCTTGTCTGCGTCTTCTTGGGCATAGAGATTGATCGTGACCATGTCCGTCGCGTTGTCACCATGCACCAGGCTGGGTACATTCGCACTTAGGAGGGACGGTTCACTGACATTCTGGCTACCGTTCCCCATGCGTGTACGCCTATGACCCCCGCTGCACAGAGGCTTCTGAAAAGAGCCGATCTTGCGCAGTTGGAAGAGCTGGTGGATGTGACGAAATACCTCCAGGTCATCCAGTCTCTCATGTTCCTTGGTACCACCACACGTGCCAACGCTACGCTTGCATTCAACTTCTTGTCTAAGTTCTCCTAGTGCCCACGTCGCCTCCATCTCAAGGCGGCATTGCGTGTTGTCCGCTACGTCATGTCCACACCCCGTCGGGGCCTGTGCTTGTGTGCACAACCCTCTGTCTTCGTTAATAGATAGACAGACAGTGATTGGGCCAATGATCGCGGCGCGTGCAGCCAGTCAGGAGACATCTTCCTCATCAGCAGCACCGTGGTTTCTTGAAAGAGTGGGAAGTAAGGCTGTATCGCACGTAGCTCATCTGAGGCCGCGTGTGTTGCTTTGGGTGCCAGTGTCTATGAGAGCATTTGGTTGTGTCATCTCATGCAGTAGATGTGCCAACACATTTGCTGCATCACGCTTGGCCGCGAGAATGAAAGCACGCGCCGCATTGAGCACGATGGCATGAATCACACTTGCACAGAGCACATCAATATCGAGCATCAATTTTTCCATGAACGGATTACGTGTGGTGATGTGCGTGTGATTGGAGTGGACACACGTGAGCAGTGAGCTGACTCCCTCACTAAGGTGTTCTCTAGTGGGTAGTTCAAGATAGTTGTGCATGCTGTTGGTCTCTTCATGCCAATCCCGGTTGACGTGTCTCCTTTTACTTCCGTTCTATCACCCCATTTCTGTCTCTGTGGTCTGTGTTTGGTTGTTGTGGCTTCTTTTGGCCACTTGTAGCTCATTGCTATGTGCATGTGCCCCGTGCGCGGTCGTCTGCGGGTCAAGGGGATGCGTTGCTATAGTAGTCTGGACTTGACACTGCTCACATGTACACAAGCTATAGTGGTCAACAACTCCTTCGACGGTCTCAGCTTCATCTTCCACATCCCTATGTGCCCACAGAATTTTCTCGATGGCCAGTTCCCGAGGGCCGCTTTCTTGGCAACATCAATTATGCTCTTTGTCAACTTTGTTTTGCACATCATATTTTCATGCTTCCGCTACTTCTTTCAGTTTGTCATTTGGCCACCCGAGTGACCCNGTCTCACGAGTCCAAACTGATGTTTAGACCTAAACTATGTCAACCAAAACTACCACTGGTTCACAGGGAAGACAAAACTAGGTCACCAAGCCACCGTAGCTCAAACATGCAGAGGTATTGAAGTCGATTGGTTTGAGATGAGGTATGAGCAATCCAGAAGGGAAGCCAGCACGCGTGAAGATGGTTGGAGTGTACCCGGTGGCTGCTCGGCGGATTCGCATATGCTCCCCCAGTCTTCCGTAACCTCCACCTCATCAGGAGTCTGCAAAGGGCGTGAGCCGAGAGGTCACACTAAGTACACAACATCACTCCCCCATGACCACACGGCGAACAGGTCCACACACGTAACAGCACTGACGAAAACTACAGCACAAGAGCAGCGATGAGAAATAACACTGAATGCAGCTCAAGGGCAGACTTCAGTCCACAGTACAGGCAGGGTGCAATCCCACAGAACGAGCAGCCGCTAGAAATTTCATATGGCTAATGGCCTTTGTTAGAAAGTCAGCACGCTGCGATTCAGTGCGGATCCACACGACCTGAATCTCACCTCGATCTACCAGGTTTCGGATGTAGTGGTACTCGACATTAATGTGCTTCGTGCGTGCATGGAACACACCGGAGTTTTCTGTGATGGCCTTTGCGCTCTGATTATCACACCGAAGCACAACGGGGGGCATGGACTGACCTAGCTCACGCAACAGACACACCAACCACACATTCTCGGCCAGCTCAAAGAGCCACGTACTCTAATTGTGCAGTGCTGCGAGTGATGCAAACCTGCTTGCCACTACGCCATGAGACGGTTTTACCCCCAATGAGGAAGATGTATCCGGTGCGACTCTTGCCGTCCGGACTCCACACCCAGTCACTATCTGTGTATCTGTCAAGAACCACCGAGGCCTCCCCTCAGTATTGCAGTCCCATGTGAGCACTGGAAACGACGTACCGCACGCATCGGACTGCCGCCTCAAGGACCCGTCTACGCGGCGCCTGTGAGGACTATGCGAGCAAGTTGACCGTGAAGGCGATGTCTCGCTGTGTTGTCGTGGCCAGGTACATGAGCGAGCCAATAACCCGCAAGTACATGGTCACGTTGATGAGTTCTCCCAGCTTTGCTGGATCATCGATCTTCAATGCGTCCTCTCCCTCTGGGGTGATCGGAGTGGACGTCGTGCGCACGCCGCTGTGCAACTCGACAAAATGCTCCCCCAGAGCAAGCGCGTATCGCTCTTGATGGATCAAGAGCTTCCAACGAGCGCGATAACGGACAATCTGCATGCCCAAAAACACTATGGCCTCTCCGAGGTCTTTCATTTTGTATGTCGATTGTAGCATGCCCTTGGCTGTGTTGACAGCCTTCAGGTCAGGCGAGGTGATCAAGAGGTCATCGACGTAGACCAGGATGGCCGAAAAGGGTACGTTGGCCTGGGACAAGAACAACGACGGGTCCGCCGCGCTCTGGACATAGCCCGCTTGTAGGAGCGTGCCGGTGATCTCCTTCTTCTAGTATTGAGGCGACTGCTTTAGGCCTTACATCGCTTTTCGCAACCGATACACACGACCGCCGTCGTCCTCAAACCATGGGGGTTGGACCATGTAGATCTCTTCCTCCAGTTTTCCATGTAGGAACACGTTGTTAACATCCATTTGGTGGAGTTCCCAGTCGTGCTCGGCAACCTGGGATAGTAGACCCAAGGCCGTGGTCGAGCGTCCAACTGGTGCAAAAGTATCAGTGAAGTCGATCCTTTTGACCTGAGAGAATCCCTTCGCAGTCAGTCGTGCTTTGTAGCGATCAACTGTGTTGTCCGGCTTCAGTTTTTTTCGCAAAACCCACTTGGCCTGAACGGCCTTTCATCCAGGCGACAGGTCTATCAGATCGTAAACCCCATGTTCCTTGATAGCCGCTAGCTCAGCCTTGCATGGTCCGCGCCAGAGCGCTGCATTGGGTCCAGCCAGAGCCTGATGCAGTGTGCTGGGGTCTAGTGTCACTCCCACCATACTAGGGTCTGGGGTCGCGGCATCTCCACCGCGCGTGGCCAAGGCATAGGCCGAAGACGGACGGCCAATGGTGATGGTGGACTCTGTGGAGTCCACCGCAAGTTGACGCTCGTGAGCGAGGAGAGCAAGGCTTGTATCACAGCCGGGGTGCACTTCAGCGAGCCCCTGCGCACTGAGGCCCAAGGCCCTCATGCCGGGTCCCCGCTGCGCACGCTGCGAGCAGGACGCGGTCGGAGGCATCCACCCTCACCTCGCCGGTATAGCTCTGGTCATGGTACAACTAGGGCAGGTGGTGGACACTCGTCAGACACGGACACGACTGGCAATGTGCCAGGTGATGCCAGTGTGTCAACTGGGCAGACAGAGGGTGAGGACAATGCATGCAACGCGACTGGTGACGTAGACTACACAGGTGGTGTAGGCGACGTAAGTGACACCGGTGACTTTGCTGGTGACACAGGTGCATGGGACTGGGGCTGTACCGGGGACGCGACAGGTGACACAAACTCCTATGTGACAGGGGATGATGGCGGAACGATGGACGCAGGTAGGACAGGCAACGCGGTCAGCGTGGGTGGCGTGGACGACGCTGGCGAGTCACCGTGGAGGTGGGACGGACCAGTAGCGCCCAGGCTGACCGGCATAGCGTCATTGGTCAGCCCACCCTCCCGTGGAATCGTACCACACCCAGTGCAATGTGACTGCAGGGTGCCCCCGGTGGGCAGATCTCTGAAAGAGAGACGCTCGAAGGATAGAGCGTCTCGAGACTCGACAATACGACACCGACTGGGGCCCGAAGATCGCTAGGCCTTGCAGCATGAAGCCAAGTTGACAAATGAGCAGACGCGGCCTCTAGGGGAAAATTTGGACCCTTGTTGTTCTGGTGTGAACCAGACGCAGGCAGGATACCTCCACACGCGCGCGAGCCAGAGGTCGGCACGCCATCGATACCACAGCTGGTACGGGGTGTGCATGTTTGGGAGGAGGGATCCTGTTCTAGACCCATGTCATGTAGGCCATGCCCTTGAAGACGAACACTTCAGGCTTGCTACTGTCTACCCACATGGAGCAAACCGCATCCTCCATGGTGCGATTCCACCGCTCAGACACACCGTTTTGCTGTGGCGTGGCAGGTGTAGAGAGGTTGTGAAACACTCCCACTTCGGCAAAGTATCGATCAAGATCCCCCATGTATTCACCGCCCCGATCAGAACGGAAGTTCTGGAGGTTATGGCCGGATTGACATTCGGCCATGACAAGCCACATACGCACAGCAAGCTCAGCATCAATTTCCAAGCGCAAACTGAAGACCCACCGCATGCGTGTGAAGTCATCCGTGATCGTCAGGACGTAACGCCCTGTGTCATCCTGCAACTTCACGGGGAGGGGTCCTAAGAGATCAGAGTGAACCAACTCGAGGGGCTTGAGAGCCCATGAGTCGGACAGAGGGTATGAGGCACGGTGCATTTTGCCTTGCGCGCATTGCAGACAATCAGTCTTGGGGGGTGCCTCAAAGTGCGCTGCATCAAGACCGAGCGCAGGTTGGGTGCGAATCAGACAATCTATGGCATCCAAGTGGACGTGACACAAGTGTCTATGTAGTAGACGCTGATGCTCAGGCGATAATGTGCTTGTCACGAACACTCGTGCACTGGGAGATATAGTGATGGTGGTCGACGTGGGACAGCTGGAGACGTGGTACAAGTCCCCTACTACATTGCCATGGAGCACCACTTCAGCAGTGGCACAAACGGAGACAATGGCATCCTCACCTGTGAATTCCATACTGAGACCCATCCGTGTGCACGCACGTCCAGATAGCAAGCTAAGTTCTAGGCCACGCACATACAACACGTTTGAAATGTAAAATGGCTCAGACGGTCCATGGAATGGCATGACACCTTCACCTTGAACATGAACCTCATGCCCAGCAGCCGTACGCACAGACTGCACAGAGCCAACAAGACCAAGGACCACAAAATCACTACGACGACATATCATGTGATGGGTGGCACTCGAATCTAGGATCCAGGTGGCATCCGTCACACGCTCAGGCAACGTGACTGAACAGCTTCCAACAGTGCAGTCGGTGGACAGAGGTGACTCAACAGACAGCTGCTGAGTCACACAAGCAACATGTGCTTGCGACTCATCAAGCCACGACAGGTCGTCATGACCTCTGCATAATGCGACGAAGATAGCAGACAAACCAGCATTATCACATGCGACAAACGACTCCACAGACTCAATAGCGCACTGTGCCCCACCACCTCCATCACGTTGGATTCCTTATGCAATCTCCGTCGAGTTCTTCGGGAGCTTGCACTTTGTGTAGCGGTGCGCTCCCCCACAGTTGTAACACTCCCGCTACCATTCCCGAGTCGGCTTTGGAGCCGCCTGGTCCTTGCCAACATTTCCACCCCTCCTATGATTCCTTGCCTTCTTCCCTTGGACTGCTGTAGCTGAGCCAGGTACTGTTGTGGTTTTTGTCGTGCGTGGTGTGTACTACTGTGACCGTTGCTGCTCACGCACCATGACGGGCGTCGTTTGCTGCTCCAACTCCTGCCATGTGTAGGAAATGCTTTGTGGCCCATGAAATGAGAAGATCTCCGTCAGCCATCTCCTGGAGGCTGCTCAGGCTGAAGTTGTCGAAGGTGTTGGCATACTCACGCCCAACACCGATTCTGATGGTGTTGAAAGCCATGAGTTGGCCTGGCCCATTCTTCCCAAGGGCCCTATACAGCCGCATCGCTCGCCGCCGGTAGTTGGCTGGCGCCTCGTGTCCACCCTGGCGAAGAGAGTTGAAGTCAGAAATCCGTTGTGACGTTGTTGCCATGGTAGTTTCCAGCTTCCATGCCTCGAGCGGGTCAGCTCAAGCTCTGGTGCGAGGAGCACCAAAGAAGGGTTCCAAGTCGAGTGTGTACTCCTTTGGGACGGCCTTTAGGAGACCATAGGCCGCTCGTGCGGTAGTTGCTGCCTACTGGGGATCCATAGTCTGGTACTTGAGGGTGTAGTACGGGTATACCCCCTCATTGACTGCCCACATACCAAACCGTAGTTCCCACATGGTGTAACTTTCCTCTTGTTGGTAGGCGTGAGGTTCGGTCTAAAACCACTTGGGTGGCCTTGTCGTCGGCAATGCTACCGGGACAGCTTATGCCGACGGCAGATACGGGGGACCTTCTTCCAACCCCAGACTCATGCGGAGCAGCTCGTCCTCTAGGGAAGCCGGGTCTGTGGCTGTCCTTGGCATGTTGCTAGGGCCTACTTTGCCGATTGGTGCGCCTCTGCGCCCTGAGCGGGTTCGATGCCACTTTTCCAACTGTGCGAGATGAAGGCGTAATATGCCTCCCTCGTCACTAGAGTCTGAGTCCGACTCCGGAAGGTTGTCGGACAGATCGGTGTTGAATGCTCCTAGTGCTGTATCGACATCCGCTGCAACTGCACTCTCAACGATCATTTTGCCCTTCCGCAAAGCATCACGGAGCCACTTTTGCTGTTGTTCCTGATGTTGAGGGTGCTGCTGCTGCTATTGTTGCCGTTGTGCGACTGCTGCTACTCTGGATGGACTAGGTCATGAAATAGTTTGAACAAGTCAGCCATCTACTTGGCTGTCTGTTCAGCCTGCTGGGCCTGATGCTCGCACAGCTCACGTAGACAGCGGGCCAACGAGCCGAGGTTAGATGGGGATTTGTCCCGCGTCATGCCCGGTGTGCCGCCAATTACACCGGAGGTGGCAGCACCAGCGTCCATAGTGGAGCCGGCATTGCCAACTCCGACAGGTGTGTTCTTCGGCATGGAACTGTGTGGGGTACCGCAAGTCTGCACAATTGTTGCTGACACTGACATTCAGTGGTGAACGCTTCCGGACAATTTCGATAGAATTAACCCCCCCAGTGGACGAGAGAAGTGTGTCAAGGCCTTTTTCAACCTAATGGCCAACGCCTATGGACCCCCCCCACGCTACTGAACAATTTCGGCAGCGTTTCCCCCATCCCAGTGGTCGTGGGAAATATGGCGAGGCCTTTTTCAGCCTGAAATTCACCGATGGACCCCTCCCCACGCTGTCAAAAAAATTCGGCAGCGTTTCCCCTGCCCTAGTGGACGTGGGAAGTCTCCGATAGGCTGTGAGGCAGCCGGTGGGTACCTGAACCACCCCCACACAACCCAAGAAGAGAGGGGAGCCTAGCCGGAAAGAGGGAAGGGTATACCAAAGACAATTTGACGGCTGTTGCTGCTGCTACTACTGTTGCTGCCGTTGTCATCGCAGTCACTGCAATGAGGTGTTTCTTTCAGTTGTGGCTGGCTGCTATTGCACCCACTGCCACAATACTAGCGCAACTACTGTCACAACAACAGTTGGACAACCGTGAGTGCTACTGCTGCCCGCCGCTGCAATTTGCTGCAGCTGGTGACTGTTGCTACTGCATGCTGCTACACGCCGCCGCCACTACAGCCGTTGTTCTAAGCAGCTGCTGGTGGTGTTGCTCAATTGTCGCTGCGGCTAAGCCAGTGCGACTGCCGCCAGCTGTTGCAACCGCAGCTAAGCAGCCGTCACTGCTGCTGTTGCTGGCTGGTGCTGCAGCTAGCCACTGTTGCCACACACTGTTGCACGGCGCAGCCGCTGGCGCTGCCTCCACTGCTCCACGCAACTGCCACTACTGCTACTACTCCGTGCGGCTTGGCCAGCGTGGCTGAGCCAAAACACCACTGCCACTGTTGCTAATGTTGCCACTGTCGCCGCTGCGGCTGCGGCTTTGCGCGGCTGCTACTTCCGCTGCTAGTCCGCGTAGTGGCAGGTCGTCGCGGCTGCTACTTGGCGAGCCCTCCCAGGTCCTCGCGCTTCTCATGCGTGATGTGACAAGCGTTGTCTCGTCGTGATCTGATGCCAAAAAGGTGAAGCCCTATCCCTCTGTTGGAATGATGCTCCTCACCATGGCAGGAGTGACTCCAAAAAGGAACACCAAAAAGACAAGCCTTAGTGGCTTAGTGGTTAATGGTGTTCACCTATAGAGGCAGGGGCCCGGGTTCAAGTCCCACAAGATGAAATTCTGCCCTGCCTCAAGGGAGGTGGAAAATAGATGCCAGGAAGCTAGCTCAACTCTAGAGTTCCTCTTTAAGTTTCTAGAAGGCCAGGTGAGGGTCCAGGAAGGTGGCACACCTTCTAGAAGGGGTGACTTGTCCTACAAGGCATCTAGAAGTATCTAAGTCTTCTGGACACCTTCCCTCCTACTAGAAGCAAGCTGAGGAATCTAGGAAGGGGC
>SZWC01004997.1:151846-163019 GCA_023375785.1 Penium margaritaceum
CACGAGAGGAGGAAAGAGGGTATGTGGACTGGTGTATCTTGCCCTGAGCGCAATCAATGCACTCTGTGGGGCATGGGAGAGGGAAAATCTCCGGGTCAAGGCCCTTGGCCGGCTAGGTGCGGAGCATGCTATCTACGGCAGCAGGGTGGACGTGGCAAAGACGGTGGTGCAAGAGGTGGGTGTGCTGTCGAGAGAGCGTGCTGGTGACGAATACATGGCCTGTGGCAGTCGTTGAGGAGGGGACGGAAGGAGAGGAGGACAGACAAGGTATGTGCCACAGGTTGCCATGGGCGGTGGTGTGCAGAACGACAAGACTCGACGGACGCAACGACATAGTTCCAACACCACGAGAGTGCAGAATGTCCATGCTCATGCGGTCAAGGGCAGTAACAAACAGAAGGCTGAGCTCAAGGCCTGGGACAAAGAGGACATCGGTCAAGAAGATATCACCGGCATGACCACGGAAACGAACGATGCCGACACCGCGGACAGATAACACCTGTCCGGAGCCTGTCCGGACCCTGGATACATCGCCAACAGGACCAAGCATACTCAAGGTCTCGCGACAAGCCATCATGTGATGCGTGGGGCCGGAGTCGATGATCCATGTCTCGGCAGGGTCCTGGACTGGTGTCGCCTGATCACAGACAGTCACATGGCAGCAAGCGAGAGTCGCAGACGCGGTGGAAGGGGGCTCGAACCGAGACTGCCAGTAATCAAGCCACGCGAAGTCGTCATGAAAGGGGGTAGAGGGAGATTGCAAAAGATGGCAAGACAGAGGAGGAAGTAAGACACGACCGTAGCTCAAGCTCAGTCATGCAGGGAAATTGGGATTAGCAGGAGGTGACGCAACTCGCACTTCCTTCGGGGGGAGGGCGAGGCAGCTTGAGCTAAAGCGTAATGAACTACTCGTGCTGACGCTCACGCGTGGACGGCACAGGAGTGTAGACTGAGTATGGAGTGATGGCACCTGAGCCCGGATAGAAGGAGGACTGCCCCGTTGAAGGGAATGGGGGTGCCGACGGCTGCGAATCATATTGTTAAGGAGCTGGCATCGGCGGGACCGGTGTCGTGGTCGGAGGAGTGGAGCTGCTGGACGGGGTCAAGGCGTCAAGGGCGGTGATAGCTACTGCGGCAAAGGCGAGACGGCGCTCCCGTTGGCAACGCATGGTGGCGATGACGCGCGTCTCGTCCGTCGGCAATGGGCACGTGTAACACCCGTGCCCTGGCTGGCCACAGTTGTGATAGACCGAGTCACTACTGGACCCAGTCGACTGCTGCTTCTGCTGTTGCTGCTGACCCTTGCCCTTCTTACCCAGGCGGTTCTTCTTCCACGGTGACAAGGAGCTGGTGGCGGTAGCGGCTACGGGGGAAGCGACAACCACGGAAGTGACGACATGGGAAGAGAGGGTCTCTGTGCGCTCGAGACGGGACTCCAGGTGAGCTTCCTCAATCCTCATGAAGAGCTCATATGCATGGGGTATGAGGGTACCCTGGGCCGCCATGGTGGAGAGGACGTCCTAGGAGTAGTCGACAAAGACGTCCGTGTACCCATGTTGCCTTAGGGGAGTCGAAGTCGACCCCCAAGTTGATAACATAAAGTTGAAAGTCGGCATCCATGAGCCCCAAGTCGGAAGTCGGTTCTGGTCCAGGTCTTGAACAGGTAGATTTGGGGCTGCTGAGTCCATTTCTATGACTAGTTTGGTGATAAACCAATGTTTGGCAACTGAAAACACCACATACCTACACTAACATCTTTCAGCATACACTTTCATTCATGGCTTTCTATACTTAGCCTCCTAAGCGTGAACTACATGGCCACTATAGCCGTGTCAACCATGCTGAAACCAACCATGGAACACCACATCCTAGACTCTCGTGTGAGGTATCAATTAGGTTTCTTCCATTCTCATCAATGCAGTGATTCACTGGTTGAAACATGCTTGAGCAGAGAAACACTTCATGCAGCTTTCATGCAATGTGGAAGAGGCATTGGGGAAAAGACATCATTGAGGAAAATAGATTTATGTCACAAAAAGAGGAAGTTGTTGCACAACACTGGCCGTACAATTACATTGTCTCACTAGCCACGGTTGGTCACACAAGTACGCTTTGGGCGTAACCCTCCTGCAGGTCTGTGACCTGTAACATGTGCATCCCTGGAAGAGTTTGGTGGGGTAGCGACCTGTAGCTCCACCTCCACATCCTTGCGCTTCTTGACTCCTTGCTTGAGGACTCTACTCACTTCTTCCACATCTTTTGAACCCTCTCCATCCTCTTCATCCTCCTCTTCAGTGTCATCCCCATCCTCATCTTCCTCATCTACTTCTTTATCACTGTTGTCCTCATCATCCATTCCATCCTCCCCTGCTTCAACTCCTGTTGCACCACATGCACCTGCAGCTACCCTAGCTCCAACACCACTTGCTGTACCACCTTCTCCACGACCTCCTTCTCCACCATCTGCTGTACCAGCTCCTGCACCACCTGCCCCACCAGCCCCACCACCACCATCTGCAGCTTCCTCATTGCTAAGTGCCGCTTCAGCAATGGCCGGGTCCCACTGCACCTCCTCTCCTTCTGCTGCTATTTCCCCATCTATCTCACTTCCACTCTCTTCTACCTCCTCCACTACTAGCTTCTGAATGTCAGCTGCAACCTTCTTCCCTTTCACCTTGCCGTACATGCGTGTGAGGCGCACGTTCACACGCACTAGGAGCTCCAGCATCTTTGTGCTCAGGCGGTTACGACGAGCCGTCTGGATCAGCTCGTGCTTGCTGAAGCACCGCTCATTGTCGGACGAGCTTCAGGGTTGTGCAAGGATGCGCATGGCGAGGTTGCGCAGTGCAGGCATCCTGGTCATATGCCGTGCGTGCCACGTGAAAGCTGCCACTTCCCCTGCCACCACCCTCACAACAGCTGCCCTGGCCTTCTCCACATCCTTCAGGCGCTCGGGATCCGCTTCCACAGTCACCCTGCCACTGCTGAAAGCGTCCAGCTCGTCCTCTAGTGCAACCTGTTCAGCTTCGGGCACAAGAGCAGAGACCACAGAGTTCCAAGCCTCAATAGTTTTCTCATCTGCATCAAAATTGTGGCCAAATTATTGAGGGTGAATGCGGCGTGCAGCTGCAAACACGGGGCAGTTCATCTGGTTTGTCCAGTGCCAGCTCAGCCGCTCCATGGCATACTTCACCCATGCATGGTTGACAGCAGCACGGCGGCGTCCCCTTGCAAGGCCGAGCGTACGAGTCTGCACTGTGGCATCGAGCAGCGCCTCATAGATGATGCCAGAAGTGCCACCATGTGCGTCAGCCTTGAGGAGGGCCACCACCAGTACTGCCATCAGGCGCATAAAGGCTTTCCCCTGCAGCCAAAACACTCCAGAGCGCACAAGCCTGCGGAATTCTTTTTTCCTTGCGCGGAAACCTGCATCCCTTGCTCCGCCCACCTCCTTCCATGTCTCTGAGCCCACCATCTTCTCCAATGTCTCCCTCATCTCCAGCAGGCGACGGAACATATGATGCACGGAGGCAAAGCGAGTGGCATAGGATGGCAGCACAATTTTCCCCCCACTCTCCTTCTTCATCCAATACCTCAGATTGTCTTTGTTCCGGATGAATGAAATAATCTTATCCACCTTCCCAATAAGAATCTCCCCCCACTCAGTCTTTGCAAGGTCCTTGAGGACCAGGTCAATGCTGTGTGCCACACAGTTGCAGAAAAAGATGGAGGGATACTTATAGCAGAGGGCCTTGTATGCTTTCTTGTTTGTTGATGCGTTGTCCGTGATCGCGATCACCACATTTGCTGCACTGACAGCTCGAATAGCCTGGTCAATCACAGCTGCAACGTGATTAGCATCACGGACAAGACCTGTGGCATCACGAGAGAAAAGGTGGCAGATTCCCCCAGCATTGCTGGCCATGGCCAAGTAAATCGGCCAAACCTGTACATCTGACCATTCATCAACACCCAAAGACACCCCATAGATCTCCCAACCAGCCTGTAGAGGTGCCTCTAGCTCACCGAGCTCCTTGTCCAGGGCCGGCAGAATGGTTGCAACCACGGTGTTGCAGGATGGCAACGCCTGAAGCTGGCGTTGGTGCGTCTGGCACTCTCAACAAGTTCCAAAAGCACCCTCTCCCGGCAGAAAGAAATGGGGAGGTCTGCCTTGGCCATCACTTTCACCACAGCCTTCTGGCAATCTGCATTGGCCTTGTTGTTGAGGTGGTCCTTCATGCTGGTTTGGTGTGCATTGCTCAATGAAGTTGCGGAAACCACCGGCCGACTACGAAGAAGAGCAACAGCAGGCGGAGATTTCACTCCAGAAGCAGCATCATCCCTTGCATCCTCTCCTCCCGCAGCCTCCCCTCCCCCTTCCTCACTCTCCACCAGTCCAGCCGTAGCACGAGCCTCCGCCCTCTCACGCTCAGCAACCAACCCAGCCCAGTTCACAGGCTTATCTTTTATGCCCCACGACGGACTCTCACCTCGGTAGAGTACCGGGTCGGCAGGAATGAACCCTTCAGGCAGATTGGGAAGTGGTGGCAGGCCCATCAGGGCACGAGCAGCAGCCGGCGCCACCTTGCACTTGATGACATTGCCAACAGGAGCTCCATAGTGGCCGCGCATGCGGTCACTCCCCTCAAAGTAGGAGGTGCCACAGGCTCCGCACTGGAACCCAGGATAGCCACCAACAGTTGGACATGGCCGAAAGTACTTGGACAGCGCCTTCACGAGCAGTTTACCCTGCAGTGGTCTTGGGGCTAATGGATCCTGAGAGGAGCGGGGCATGATTGCTGCAATAGCGGAGGCTCTTGCCTCACGCGGCATCGTGGCTAAATGAGGCTCCTACAAGGAGCCTCAGGATGAATCGAGAGACAAAAGTGAAGTTACTTGGGAAGGCCAACACTAGATTAGCCTAAGCCACAAAGAGGGAGGCGAGGTAGGGGGGGGGAAGGAACCTGGACAGATCGTAGTGGATATTTCTCACACCTCAAAGCGTGTCGCATGCATGAGGTGTTTCAATGACCCTCATTGGTGGATTTACCTTGTTCGAGTCGACAAAGAGCTTTGATTGGTCGATCCTTGATGTGCTGTACGATAGCAGCCGGAGGCCAACCATACAGTGGTCCTCATCCATGCCTGGTGACAGCATGGATACGGCCCTGGATGGACCTTGCAAAAGGCCGGAAATCCACCTGCCAGCACAACGCCGATGCCTATTTATGGCCCTATGTTGAGCGCGACTGGCTGGGATTTTTTTCTTCTCCCAGAAAACATCGTCTCTTGACCCCCTCTCTTCCACCCTAGTACCCAAGTTTTTCCACCTAAAAAGTCGTTTAAGACTCCAAGTCGACGTGGACGACTTTGCGACTTCGAACTTTGGCACAAAGTCACCAAGTCGAAGTCAACATGGCTGTGTATGCACCGGTGACACCGTGCTTACTAGTGAGGAGCGCGGCCAGAGGGGGTGGAGCAGAGGTGCCGAGGCGACTCAGAATGTCCTCAACCCGCTGCCAGTATGCGATGACTGTCTCGTTCTCCCCCATGTGCAGGGAGTTGAACTCCTGCAGCAGACGGTTGGTCCCAATGTTGCTGGACAGGCGATGGGGACGAGTGAGGACGTGCTACGCGGCTGCAGGGTCTGGGGTGCCGCCAGTGGTAAAGTCGCCGAGAAAAGGCTCTAGGGCCAAGCGAGAAGCCAGAGGAGCGACGTGGACAAGGGCGCGTACGACGCGACCGGCGTCATAGAGCTGGTCGACCTGGGTGGAGTCGTACGGGAGGGTGTAGTATGCCCACAAACCGTCAGCCTACGCTTAGATGCAAAAGCTGAGCTCCCAGCTCCAGAACTGCTCGCCGGCCTGAAGCGGCGGAGGCGGCATCTCAAAGTCCTTTTGCCTGCAGCCAGCACCCAGAGTGGGGCCAAGGACGGCAGTCACTGTCTGCCGCTGGCGCTGAGTCTGCTATTGCACCAGGTAATGCATGGTAGTAGACACAGGGAGGCTGGCGTGCCCAGGAGGGAAAAACGGCAGAGGGGCACTGGTGGCAGTCTGTGAGGCCAATGGCTGCAGTGCTATAGGCTGTTGTGTCAGGGCGACAAGCTGTTGTTGAATGGCAGTCATGGGGTCAGAGGTGCCGGAAACGACGCCTGTGGACTGTTGCTACTACTACTGCTGCTGTTGCTATTTCTACTACTGCTACTATTGTTGTTGCTACTGCTAATACTGTTGCTGCTGTAGTTGTAGCTGTTGCAAGAAGAGGAAGGGGGTACCTCCCCTGGGGGTCCCCCCAACGGAGGAGGACCCTTCCCCACTGGAGCTATTAGCCATGGGTTTTGGTATCTTTGTTTCTTTTTGTTGTTTTTCGTGTGCTTCTGATTTCAGCAGTGACGTCAGCCTAGGACGGCTGAGGTCAATAGCTGGTCGCGTTATGTGCTGCTGCTCATGGTGGTGCTATAGAGTTTCTTCCCCCCTTCCCCTTTCCTTTGTGATGATGTCAGCAATGACATCAGTAGTGATGTAAGCGTATGTATACTGGCGTCTGGAGCGCAACGATGTTCGGGCCACTACTACACAGCTACAGCGGCTACTGTTGATGATGCCGCTGCTGCTCCCGTTGCTGCTGCTGCCACTGCTTTTCGCTCCTACTGCTACGGCTACTACTACTGTTTCTGTTGTAGCTGTTGTTGCAGTTGCTGCTGCGACGGCTGATGTGGTAGCAGCAACTGCTACTGTTGTAGTTGCTGTTGTAGTTGCTGCTGCTGCTTCTGTAAGTGGTGCTGCTGCTATTGCTGTTGCGTGTTGTTGTGGCTGCTGTGGCTGCTGTAGCAGCAATGGCAACTGCTAGTGGGATGGGGGATTTTTTTCATCCTTTTTTTTTCCTTTTCGTCTGGCACAGCGAGCTGTGCTGCTCGCTGTGGCCAGCGGGCTACGAGTAGCAAGCTTGCTGCTGGCTGCCCGTAGTTCGCTGCTCACAATGAGCAATGGGCTTGCTACTTGTAGCCCGCAGCTCGTGGCGAGCTGCGGGCTATGAGAAGCAACAGCTGCTACTGGCTGCTACCGGCTGCGGCTGCTGCTGCAGCTGGCCGCTGCTTCTACTTGCTGCTGCTTGTTGTGGAGGCTGGTGCAGCTTGCTGCTGCTACTCCTCACTACTGCAGGTGCTTGCTACCCCTGCTGCTACTCGCTACCGCTACTACTACTACTGCGAACTACTACTACTGGCGGCCGCTGTTGTTTGCTGTTACGGGCTGCTACTACTACTACGAGCTATTGCGAGCTGCTGTTGCCACGGCCGGTTGCTGCTGCTGTTGCTGTTGTCGGCTGCTGCTACTGCACCGAGCTGTTGCCGGCTGTTGCTGCCACTGCTCGCTGCTGTTGCCTGCCGCTATTGCTGTTGCAGGCTGCTGCTGCTATAGGCTGCTGCTACTGCTCGCTAGTGCCAACCACTACACCTGGGTGACGTTACCACGTTGGTCTTTGCCCGTAGGTGTCAGAAGTGGCCTACCGCTCACCTCCTATCGTCACGCGTGGGGGTCAGTGCTGCCAGAAGAAATGTTATGGTTGCGTGAACCAAGGGAGTGCCTACGATGGTCCATGATGCCAAATAGTGCCACGCAACACAAGACATGGACCCTAGGCAAAGCATGACACTGCAAACGCAACGATACAGTGAGATCATGCGCCTGATGCATGCAGACAGCATCTGCGGTGGCAGAGACCGCCGGCGGCCCGACCGTCGAGGAGGCCTGCCGATGGAGCTCAGCACGTCGCCGTGGAGAGGAGGCTCCATCGAAATGTGAGTAGGCTTCAGCGTGCGTCGGCTCCACCAGACGATACTGCACCAACGTCGAATCTCGCCGTCAATCATCTGCACTCCGATGTACACAAGCCGGGAGGACACAACAGAGCACAATGAGGATGCGCAAAAAACCAACACTCGTTATCCAAGCCCACCCGTCGGCCGGCGACATGGGGCTCGCCGGTGCCCACTGGAAATGCAAGGGGGATAACCCCACTCGAGTCTCACAAGTTCAAACAGACGTTTAGACCTAAACTATGTCAGCCAAAACTACCACCGGTTCACAAAGAAGACAAAACTAGGTCACCAAGCCACCGTTACTCAAACATGCAAAAGTATTGAAGTCGATTGGTTTGAGATGAGGTATGAGCACTCCATAAGGAAAGCCAACACAACACGCGGGAAGATGGCTGGAGTGTACCCGGTGATGTTGTCCACAGCTTACGGTGATCCCTCGGCTCATGCCCATGCTCGTGCAGATCCCTGACGAGACATCCACCTCAGACCAGTGGGGGAGCTGACGTGGCCTTGGGAGTGCCCGAGACTCCACGACTATCCACCAGTGACACTCGTGAGGAGCTGGGGCTCATACTCGACCGTTCTATGCTTTTCGATAGTGAGGCCGATTGGCCGATTGCAGGTTTTCCATTTCTTAGACGCTTGTTAGTGACTGAATCATGGTGTGTGGGTATTCGTTGCGTAGGATTTTGCACCCGGCTCCGTTTGGTTCTAACGGTTCTTGATTTGGATGCCTAAGCAAGGAGATATACCCAAAAACGTGATTTTCGGCTGGTTTGTCTGTAGCAGGAAAATGAGACCGGTCGGCGCACCGCCGCTTGGAGATGTCACTTATGACCTGACCTTCCCATTTTGTCACTTACTCTGCATCATGCTTAAGCTAAGCCTTGGTTCACATGACGTGTTCCAATCTTGCTCTCACTGTTCCTTGCATGACCTGTGAGTCAGCTAGCTAGATCAGTGGTGTGAAGCTAGTGAACAGTTGAGCTAGGAAGTTTCTAGGAATATCTCATGGTATCAGAGCAACAAGCCAGAGCTTGTTGTGCTGCACAGCAGAGATGCGTCAATCGTAGCAGCAGTGAGCAGCAGCAGCGGAAGCAGCACACAGGAGCAGCGACAGGTCTTCAGAGGACCCACCAACCTGCGCCATTGCAAGACGTAGGCCGCAACACCTGTGCGACAGAGGAGTCCTGCAGGAGGGGTGCAGTAGTGTAGCAGCACGCCAGCGCAGCAACACCATAGCAGCTGTCCAGCGGCGCAGCAACAGTGCTGGCAGTTTTGACCACAGCAGCAGCAGCAGCAGCAATATCGGCGGCGGCATCAGAAACATCAGCAACAGTAGACGCCAAAGTGGCTTGAGGCCACTGTCGTCAAGCATGACGGCAGCAGCAGCGGCAGCAACAACAGCGTGCGCCACCGCTGCCCCTGTCCGTGCAACTTCCTAAAAGCCGCACGGACGTGGAGGAGCCGAGGACGAAAATCGCGTCAGCCACCACCTCCCCGTCGGCACTAGCTTGCCCTGGCTTCAAACAAATGTCGTTTTTGGCGTTTGAGGGTGCGTTGGAAAGCTCTTCTCTCAAGCTCTCCAGAGCTACTATTCATGCTCAGTTTCATGCTCTGTAGCCACCAGCAAAGACTAAAGTGCACCGCAGATTTGTTTTTCAGCTGAAATTCGGGCAGAACAGGGAAAAGTGACGTTTTGCCACTTTTTTCAACTTTTTGCGACCGAATATTTCACCATCATGTTCAGCACATTCAGGAGCCTCTGTGGTCCAAATTTTGTTTGATTTGGACAACCTCGAATTTTTAGTGCCTCAATTTTTTAAATTTCAGCCAAATGTCTGGCCGTCAACACCAGGAGCTCCACACAGCAGCAACAGCTAGCAGCAGTGGCGGCGGCATACAACAGCAGCAGCTTGCGGCAGCAGAAGTGTGCAGCAACAGCAACATGCATCAGCAGCAGCTTGCAGCTGTAGTGATCGACGACCACAACGACAGGAGGAGAAGCAATAGGAGGAGCGGCAGTGACAGCGGCATCATCGACGGCAGTTGCAGTAGCCTCGACAGCAGCAGTGGCTGCATTTTTCCTTCCTCTTCCTTGGTATTCCCCTCTCCTCTCGGTTTGGGCTCCCCCTTGCTGGTCCCTTGGGTGGGTTGGGGTTTGGGACAGGTACTCAGAGCTCCTCCAAGACCATCCCATTTTTTCACGCCCACTGGGGCGGGGGGAACGCTGTCGGAATCTTTCTGGCAGCTGGGGGGGTCCACCCACGGCGTTCCCAGGCTGAAATAGGCCTCGACATTTTTTCCACGCCCACTGGGGCGGGGTAATTGCTGCCGAATTTTTTCAGCCGCTACGACGGCAACAACAGTTGAGGGGGTAGAGTGCCACCGCCGTCTAAGTCAACGGTGGCAGTGGTTCGACGATAGCAGCAACAACAGTAGTAGTGACAGAGTAGCACACTGCAATGACAGCAAGGCCACAGACATGGCCAGTAGTCACCACTGTAGCAGCAGCGAGCCAGGAAACTGGTCTCGTTTCCATGTCCTCCACCTCCCATCCTGTCAGCAGCGTGCTTTCCCCGACACAACAGCTTGCCGCACGGGCCTGCCAGATCGCTGAGCTTAAGCAGCAAATCCTTGCCGCTGGGAACCGTCAGCTCGCCGAGCTCCACCGACGGATGGCGCTCTCCATTCAGGGGAGTACGATTAACATAGCTGAATCGAGGGGTCCCACTGCTGGTGGTGTCGGGTCCGTGGCATCGCGTCAGGATGGTGGTAATGGTGTCGCCTGTTCTGTTCAGTCTGTCGAGTCTTTTGTCGGGCGGGATGATGCAAGTGTCCTATCGTAGTGTTGTGTTGAGTCAAGCACAGGTCCAGATGACCTTTCGTGGCTTCATGAGTCTCAGTCAAGTGTTGTTGCTCGTTTGTCAACATCGCAACTCTCTGCGGAGCAGCCTGCTTTTGTCGCCTGTACTATTGCTCGCTGTTACGTCACAGCGATAGAGCGTGTGACAGATGCCACCTGGATCATTGATACAGGTGCCACCCATCACATGACCTGTCGTCGTCGTGACTTTGTCGTGCTGGGTCCTGTCGGGTCAGTACGGTCCGTGCGCACAACAGCTGGTCATGAGGTCCCAGTCCAGGGCGTAGGTGCAATGCAATTCCACGGGCCATCTGGCCCCTTGTATATCTCGTACGTTCTGTATGTGTCCGCGCTGGAGCTGTGCCTGCTTTCCTGGCGTGCCTGCACTCGCATGGGACTCGACGTGTCCTTCACAGGTGAGGATGCCACTGTGTTTGTGTGTGCCACGCAAGAGGTGGTCTTACGTGGGGCGGCTGTGGATGACTTGT